>JAYJMJ010209718.1:0-15927 GCA_036873875.1 Laminaria ephemera
TCCCACCCCCCACTGCACCCTGGTGCCGTACGAAGTGGCGGTCCCGTTTCCCCACCCCGGGACCAGTTCCTGCGGCGAATGCCGACGCAGCCTCAGTGCTCCCGTCACCCACGGGCTTGCCTCCTCCCTCCCCCGCCCCCACTGTCCGTCGGGTGCCCCCATCTGCTGCTGCCGCGGTCCTGACCCTTCTATCTCCCACTCGCGTACTTCCCCGGACCTCTCCAAACCTGACCGCTGCTGTAGCTGCTGCCGCATGCTTTACTGCTGTTTCTGCAATCGCAGGTTCGCTGCTCCTCTACCCTAACGTAACCCCACCCCCCCTCCCGTTTGCCCCTCCTTGTTGCTCTGATGCCCATCCTTGTTGCTCCTGCTGTGGTGCGCCCCCGTTATGCGGCTGCTGCGGTGCCCACCCTGGCTGCTGCTGTGGTGGCGGCGCGCCCCCCCTCCCCCCCGCGCTGTATGCCCCTGTGGTGCCCACCCTTGTTGCGGCTGCTGTGGCGCGCCCCTGCTATGCGGCTGCTGCGGTGCCCACCCCTGCTGCTGCTGCGGCGGCGGCGGGCATACCGGGCCCCAGGACGCCTGTCATGGCCCATTAAAAGCAGTGATATGGCGGTTATGCCGCCCCGCCCCCGCCTCCTAATGATAGAAGCCCCCTCCACCCACAAATGGGGGGCCCTGAACCTCGGTTCTGGGGAACATTTGGTTGTTGTGCTGCGGAGATGGGACATGTTGCGTGGGATTGGTCTGCTCGCGGTGCCTATACGAGTCGTTGCCCCATCTCCTGCCTGGCGACGTGTAACCACCCCTACCAGACGCGGGACCCTCCTTAGCCGACCGCATGTGGGCTCGGTAGTGCAGCGTCGGGGCAACCACCCGCGAAACCTGCACCTTCCTACTCGTACCAAACTCGCCAGCGTATTTCCTTGCACTCTACCGTTGTTGTTGCCCGACCATCCTCCTGAAACCTTAACGTCCCCCGCGCTATCGGCCGCCCCGTTCCCCTGGGTCGACCCCTGCCTTAGGCCCGAGCCGCCCACATAGTTGTCGTATTCCTCGTGCTGCTGCTGTATCACGGTAGGAGGTGCCGCCGTCCCCGCTCGTCGACTCTCCGACGCCTATCACTCCCCGAACGCCCACCCCAAAAATACAAAAAAAAATAAACTTGACGACTCCCTGACGTCCCTTGCTCAGTGCCCGGTTCTATTCAGCTCGTGCAGGGCCTAGCCCGTTAGCTATATATACTGGTTACTTCGCTACACCGACGACTCCCCGCTTTTCATAGTTCTACCGCTGTTTGCTTGCATCTGAACTTCGCTGTTCTTCTCTGCCTCACAAATTATCTGGAACTTGATTTTTCTCTGTTCTTACCCCGTACCAAGCATCCCTTTCTTGATATATAAAAACCTTCCGAAATTCTCGTTCTTCTGGAATATATTTTTCTACCCGTTACCCCTCAAACACCAGGTTGTCCCTACGACCACCTTACTCTTCGACAACTATATACACCGCGATCCAATTTACGGTAGTCACTACAGACATGTCAGTTGCCTCGCTCAGGTGGTCCAAGTCCCATCCCTCGTTGCGATATGTACCAACCATTATAACCTGTCCCCCTGGCAGCCGTCTTGCTACGCACAGCTTCCGGGCTACCCCTAGACGTTCTTGGGTTTATGGTTTATTGATCATCCCCTGACGCTAGCTCGTGTCACATGCACTTCTATGATGGCACTCATGGTCCCGTCACTCGGACGCTAAATACACCACGTCATATCAGAATTCGGAGCACGGTTGGACTGGGACCACCAAACGGTGCCCGTTTGTATACTGGTTTCAATAAGATATTGTAAATACACAATACCAGCAATCCACCGTACCACAGATAGCAACAGTACCCCTCGCACTTAGTTCAATCACCCAGCAACCAGTGACGCCCGTCTTTTTGTCTCGGGGGTTCACTACTTTGACGCTGAGGCTACCCCTGCCAAGTTGCGGGAACGTGTAGGTCGCAAACTTCTGCAAGGGCCTTGTCGTTGCTTTACTGTCTCATACCACAAAATTGTTCCGTGGCGGTCGAATCGAAAACGAAATTTCATCTACTGGCTCGAACATACCAACTGTCCATCGCATCATTGATAAGAACAATGCTCCTGTCACCGATCATTGTTCACCAGCAACCAGTGACACCCGGTCTTTCTGGCGCGGGGGTACACTCTGACGCCCACGGCATCTCTGTCAAATTGCAGGAACTTGTAGATATTAAACCTCTGCGCAAAGCCTTGTCGTTGCTTTCACCCATTGTCTCCCACCACAAGATTGTCCTGTGGGATTCGAACCTAAAATTAGCTTGGCGGAAACTACTGTAGTCTTGTTACGTTTGAAACAAATATTGTCGCGCGCACATTCGATACCGAGTGCTACCGACGGTTCGGTATACTTCGTAGTAGTCCAAGTCTCCAACCCATCATCTGATGCCGTCGCATTACCAGTCAATTTATGTCTCCGGCACATACTGTCAGTGTCGATTGTCTCTCCCGACCAACTCAACGTCAATGCTATGGCGCGCGCCCCTAGGTCACCTCAGAGTTTCAAAGCGCGAAATCCGAGCTAGAAGATCCACTATCCGGAGCGTTCGAAAATATGACACCCCCCCCGTCCAAAACGGCGGTACTCACGCCGTGCGCGAGGTATCGCCCTGCTTTTCGTAGTCTATATCAGAGCCAGGCCGCTGTACCACTGCAGAAGCGACCTTTTCTTCTCCCCAACGACACGTGGCCTGCCGAGAGAGCCCCGCGTCGTTCTAACCCCCGCGTCTGCAATGTTATCGATAAATGTATCCACGATATGTCTATTGCCGTAATGTAATTACGCTTTATATCGAAATTACTTATACGTGCAGTATACGTATAAGTAAAATATGCACTTTTGTGTTTTTGGCATGTTGGTCTCAAGCGGCCGAGGGTTTTTTCTCGCACTTTCGCCTGCGGGGCAAGCAAGGAGTCGATCGGTACTTTTTGACGCATTTCTGGATCCCGGTCCAGTTCCGCGGCGGTGATCTGAGCATTCAAAGTCGCTGAGCTGGCCCTGTTTTTCAAGCGGTTGTGTTCCGCCTCGCTGAGCCGAGTAGGTGACGTAGAAAACCCCACATTTGTTTTTTCGCTCCGTTCTCATATTTGTTTTTTCGCTCCGCTCTGCTGCCCAATCTGCTGCCCGCTGTACAACATCATCAGCAGTCCATTTTTGATTTTCCCTCTCTGCTGTCTGCTACGACGCAGCAGCAGCAGCAGCAGCAGCGTTCCTTTGTGGCAGCCACGGACGGTGTTTCTGGTTGTGGATGTGTGTGCGCTGCTGCATGTGTGAGTGGAGTGTGTACCGTCATAGGCACACAAAACGATCAAGAAGAGCGGAGGAGTCACTTTTGCAAAAGTAGCCACTCACCCTCGAAGCCACGAAAGGGGTATGCATCAGTACAGAAACAGTACAGAAGCAGCGGTACTACGGCAGCCAGGCTCCAAGCTCTTGCCTTTATGCCAGTAGTCACGGTGTATGTGTGTGTGGATGGTGCACAGCAGGACGAGATGGAACCACGACAACATTTTCACGTCAAATGCAACAATCAAACATGCATAGTCGGTCGTAACACCAGGTATACGAAGCATACAGCAGCAGCACAAAGGGCAGTAGTTGCTCATACCTGTATACCAGATATATCATTGGAACGCCTGTATTCCCCGTTTGGGACCTACGACGCCCCCGGGATATCAAGCCAACCCCTTCCCGAAGGGGAACCTTGTACTGTATACGGTACGAAATTGCGGCATTGGAATTAGGAATTTGACACACTAGTATATCGCCAGCACTGCCAGCAGCACCGTGCCCGACACCAGCGCGGCACCATGGATGGATGCATTCCGAACAGGCGTGGCCGATCGACCGGCACTAACACCACAACTGCCCCAACTACCCCCGCCGCAGCACAAGTGCAACAACCAGTGAAGCAAGCCATCAGCACTACAACGCAAGCACAGCCACCAGAAAAGCCATGGGCTGGCACGGCAACCCTTCTTGGGGCAGGGGTCGTAATACTCTTACAACACGTCGCCCGTGTGTCAATACCGCCCCTTGCTGTCGATAAAAGACATATTTACTGTCCCGTCCCGTCATGAAAAATTGTATTTGCCGTCCCGTTCCGTTGTGAACATATCTATTTACCGTCCCGTCCCGCGGTGAAAACTTTTATTAACCGTCCCGTACGGTACCGTGGTGAAAAATTGTATTTTCTGTTCCGTCCCGTCGTGAAAAAAAAAAGATCGTGCTATACCGTCCCGTCCCGTTAAGAGTTTTTGCACCCATGGTCCTGTCCCGTCCCGCCTCTCCACTAAAATGTTTCTTCATTCGTACCGTCACGTCTTATTTTTTCTCCCTCCAAAAAAGTCAAAACACTCGTGTCCCGTCCCGTCTCTATGATTAGATACCGTGAAAAGCCTTGAAATTTACGGTAATTTGTAGACTTCAAATTACTTGTTCTATTGTAGACTTGAAATTCTTGTTTTCTGTATCTAATCGTATTTTTTAACGCAATTTTTCACCCTATATCGATACCACCCTGTCAGAAGTTCTATTAATAACAGTTGTGCCAAAACTGCTGCAACCATGCCTCGGGGTTCTTGACGGCGGCTGGTTTGGCAATAATAAAGTTGGTATCCATAGGTTTGCTCTGGAAGTCGTCGAGGTCGAAACGTACGGGATACACTGACTGAGTGCGTCCTGAGCATGCGTGTATCCCTTTTTACGCACCGAGGTAATGCAGTGACAGACCGCGACTGCCAAATTACAGTAGACTGGAACCCCTTTACGTTAGGTTCGAGGTTCAACAGCGATGGTTTACGGCGGAGGTATTCCAAGGCGCAAATTTACCTGTATTTTTGGACTTCTACGTTCGTGGATCCCTCGGTATGCGCCAGATCTTCACACACTGCGTACGTATTGTTCGTGGTACTGTTGTTGATAGGATCGAAACTCAATCACCTGTGCTGACGCGACCACCCAAGGCCACACAGCAGTGGATCAAACACCGATCATATCGTACACAACCGCGACTTGTGTTTGACTACCAGGGATATGGCTCCGTTTCCATGGCTGCCCATGGTAGAGATCATGGCAACTCTCGTGAGCGATATGGTCGTCCAGATGAACGTGGTGGCCTACGCGGGCTTCATGGTGGAGCACCTTGGTGTTGTCGACAACAAGGACGAAGCCGGTAAGACTTGATCGAGTAGCTGTTGTCTGTTTATCGGTGTGCTCCCGGCCGTCGTTTGTCCAGGGGGACGTATGAGGTATGGGTTCCTTCTCATAGACTTTCTCAGCTGTATTCACCGTGTATCGTATATTTACTCAGACCTAGGTAGTCTATTACACTCTATGTTCGTTGCGTTTCGTCGTAGCCATTGTCACGGCATAAAAACAACTCACATCTGTATTTGAGATACTGTATGACAACATCTCTGTTTACTGCAAGATCGGGCAAATTAACCGATACTTCCCTGAAAGCTGTTGCGTCTGCTTTTGTTCAACGGGAGATTCCAGTTAACTCCCTCCGCGCCGTTCATGCTTCGTGGAGCTGACCCAGTGTTGACAACATTTGCAGGATATCGGCGGCAGTGGACCGCATTTTGATCGTTGTATCGACATACCTTGGTACCCTAACTCTGTAGTTAGTTATGTCTGGTCGACGATTCTCCTCATACGTATCTGAGCGGTGGTGCTTTAGATTCTATCCGCTTTCAGCGCAGCTGTCGTGTTGGTCACGTCCCATTAAACCACGTTCCACAAAAGAAAAAAGCATTGCTGCCATAGAAGATTCGGTTCGAACGCCGATATCCATCGATTACTTTAACAGCACGAGTCAAACACTTTCGCGCTCTCACAATGAATGGCACCTCATACCCTCGCGTAGGTGGCGCATGTATGGCGAGTTTCCCCGCTGCGCCTACTGTAGTTCTCATCAGCCCTTTGAGGTAATGAAACGTCCTGGACAAAGCAGGTTTGTCGCTTGATAAGAACGAACGAGCTTTGGGCGTTCGTGTACATAGCACTCTGCACAACCTAACACGACTTGGAAGGCAAAAGGCGACAATAGCGTCCATCTTGGCTATTATTATGCTGTAAATCAAACTCCCAGACGACAAATCGGCCCCTGGCTCTCATGTACTGGATCGATCTATGCCGGCCACGCCAGAGCGCACCTACAGTCCGAACCATGATCCAGTTTGCCTTTTAAGTCTATGACTATATCCCTACGTTATGCAATTGCCAGGATACTACGCCGGTTCGCTTTCTTCGGCCTTTATGCTGGGCCGCTTGATCTCCTCGCACTTCTGGGGGCTGGTCTCAGACAAACACGGCTGCCGTTTCGTTACGGCCTTTGGACTCTCTTCGACCGCGGGGTTGTCTATAGCTTTTGGGTTTTCGCCTACATTCGCATGGGCCGTTACACTTAGGTGAGGTGTACCTGAATAAACCACTTTTGGAGACTGCTGTATCAACCCCTACCTAGAGAGAAAAGGATTTCGTGCCCGCAGTTTTCTGAAATATAATGTTCTCGAATTTAATACTATGGGGAGCTAGTACGGCCTAAAGTTGGCGTATACAGTCGATTTTCCGGAAAAAAAGAGAAAAAAAATATTACCCACCACTACAAAAAAATCTGCCAGAAAAAAACTTAGCGCCACCGAAAAAAGAAAATTCTTAGAATGTTATGAACTTTCATAATAACCAAAAAAAAAAAATAACTTGATTTTGGTATAGAACGCATTATTTCAGAGTCTATCGACGATGTCCCCTATATTTCCTTTAGCCTATATCCGCCAAACTCCATATATTTCGTTCATTCTTCTATTTTTCCCTCTTTGACAAAAACTTGACGACATAAAACGTGCCCCGGATAAAACTTTCCGGTCAATTATTAGAAAAATGTAGACTGACGTCGTCACCCACGGCCAATTTTCCAAATATTTATTTTTTTCCAAAAAGTGACGTCACGATTCCGGGTGACGACATGTCGACCAAGGATTTTCCACCAATCAAAACATATGGGAATAAAAAATTGACCAATCAGAAAACTGCGGTCACGAAATCCTTTTCTCTACTTGCGACAGTAGTCATTTGGGCGGCGCGCAAACATCAACTACGTGTCTGGCCAGTTGAACAGGAAGCCTGGCAATTGTCTTTCACCTTAGCCTGTACGGCATATCCTAGGACCAAAATTCTGACACCGTGGTGCCTAGAGCACCAGGCCTTCTAGATGACCATGCTTTAGACCAAATATCTCTCGTAGCCAGCTTGAGCATATATATTTGAAAACTACAGCAGCTTTCACTTAAGAAAACGGACGGAAAGGGCACCCAAGGCTGCCGCGGCGCACGTCTGCCATCGTTTTCCAAACGGCGCATTTGCAACGCGTAATTGTCGTCTCATGTGAGATCTAGCTCCCGCGATGGTCTCAGTTGAATCTAGCGGCATGGGGTCTAAACGGTGGTGACTTTTATTTCGGTTTGAAAGGGATGGCGGTCGGATGCCATCTGCTGTATTTTTGAGGCAAATATCTCACTTGTCGACAATGCGACGACGGCTGGAGCATAGCCGACGTATGCTACGGGTGTCACATCATTTTGCAGAGGTCCCTCGCTTGAGGAGCTCTACACTGGCTATGAGAAAAATTGAAATTGCCATCCGATGAACAATCCCACGGCGTAAGTTTATAAAGAACTAGGGAGTAGGGCCGGCCCCTCCGCCGAAATGGCACGGATGTACATTATCAGACTTTTTCACGGCAGTTTCCACGGCAAGCCGCGGCATCTTCCGCGGCATTCCATGGCGACCCGCCGCTTGCCACGAAACTCTCCACCTCTATTTCCACGGCAACGTCCGCGGCAACAGCCAAGAAATTTCCGCGGCAACAGCCACGGTAATATCCGCGGCAATATCCACGGTCGTGTCCATGTGTCTGCGGCAGTACCCACGAAAACAGCCGAGGATGTATCCGTGGCAACACCCGCGGAAACAGCCGCGGAAACAGCCGCGGGCGTATCCGCGGCAGTAACCGCAGCTAGCTCCACGGCAATACTCACGGAAACAGCCGCGGGTGTATCGGCCATAACCGCGGTTAACTCCACGGAAATTCCCAGGGAAACAGCCGCAGGTGTATCCGCGGGTGGCCGCGTGTGTAACCGCTGTTAACCCCACGGTAATACCCACGGAAACACCCGCGGATATACCCGCGGCTGTTTCCGTGGGTGTTGCCGTGGAGCTGACCGCGGTTATTGCCGCGGATACACCCGCGGCAACATCCGCGGACATACCCGTGAAAATAACCGCGGTTGGCGCCACGGTAATTTCCGCGGAAACAGCCGCGGGTGTATCCGCGGAAAAATCCATTTCAATGTCCCCGGCAAGCAGTCCACGGCATTACCCACGGCGACATCCACGGCATATCCGTGAAAACGTCCGCGGCAATTGTCATTGTAAATATCCCCGGAAATGTCCAAGGCCATGTCCACGGCGATATCTATGGCTACACACACGGCTATGCCCGCGGCAGGGCCCGCGGCATGCCCCACGGTAATGCCCAAGTAGAGGTCCGGGGCAACGCCCACGGAAAGTTTTAGGACCAACACTGCTCGCCATACGCGGTGTACACATATTTAGTTTTGAACCATTATGCTGAGATGAAATACGAAGCGCCCCGAAGTGGTGTCATAACGCTGCCCAGGGGTTGCACAGTCACTTGTTGGACACATTTTAATTACCGCGGATATTGCCGTGGGCATTGCCATATTACCACATTACCGTCAGCGTTACCGTGGACATTGCCGTGGACATTGCAGTGGACATTAGCGTGGAAATTTCCACTGAAATTGCAGTGGTCCTTGCTGCGGACATTGCTGCGGAGGTTGCCGCGAACATGGCCGTGGGCGTTTCCATGGATAGTGCCGCGGGGGTTGCCGCGAACATTGCCGTCGGAGTTTCTGTGGCTATTGCCTTGGACGTTGCCGTGGAAATTGCCATGGAAAATGCAGTGGGCCTTGCCGCGGAGGTTGCCGCCGACGCCGCAGCGGACATTGCCGCGGAGGTTGCCTCGGACATTGTCGTCGAGGTTGCCGCGAAGATTGCCGTGGGCGTTTCCGTGGATAGTGTGGTGGGTCTTGCCGCGGAGGTTGCCGCGGACATTGCCGTGGAGGTTGCCGTGGAGGTTGCCGCCGAGGTTGCAGTGGGCCCTGCCGCCGAGGTTGCCGCGGAGATTGCCGTGAGCGTTTCCGTGGGCGTTTCCGTGGATATTTCCGTGGGCCGTGCGGCGGAGATTCCCGCGGACATTTCCGTGGAGGTTGCCGCGGAGTTGTCGTGGGCTTTGCCACGGAGGTTGACGTGGACATTGCCGCGGAAGGTGCCGTGGGCCTTGCCGCGGAGGTTGCCGCGGACATTGCCGTGGGGGTTGCCTTGGGTTGCCACGGGCACTGGCGCGCGTTGCCACGGAATGCCGAGGCATGTCGTGGATAGCTGTGTGCGTCGCCGCTGGTAGCCGTGGCACGCCGTGGCAACCCGCGGCAGTGCCCGTCGCAAGCCGTGGCTTGCCGCGGGTACTGCCGCGGCTTGCCGCAAAAAAGCCAAATATTGTACATCCCTCCCAAATGGCGGAGGGGCTATATTTTGGAACTTACTGATCAAAGGTTTATGGCAGTACATGTATATATAGTTGGCGACAGGTCTAGATTTAGGGGAAATGTGGCAGTGCCGGAAGTTAAGATTGTCTACATAAACATGATTGTGGGGGATGTAGATCGTGGGCCGGTCAACAACAAATATATATATGTATTCTTAACAAGGCTCGAAACATTACTTTTATACATTGTGACAACAACTTTCAACAGGCTTGATGACACGGATTATATCATACCTGTTACAAGGTTCCCCTTCGGGATGAGGTTGACTTGATATCCCGGGGGCGTCACAAGTCGAAAAAGGGAAACACACGTGTTCCAATGATATGTACAGGAGGTATGAACCACTGTATTTGCTGCTGCTGTATTCTTCGTATACTTGGTATGTGTTCCAACCATAATTTTATATAATTTAAAAATACACTACGGCGGTGAGATCGAGGATTTCGTCGAAACTCGTCTTTGCAACCTGTGTGTTATACTCCGATGGCGCGTGTTACGGGATGTGTATGTCCTCATGAAGGATTATAGGTCGGCGACTCCCCTTGGTACTAGTTTGCACCAGGGTCAACATTGTGATACGAAGACGTCGGTCTTGATCAAACTGTGCGCGGAAACTATGAACTTCTTAGAGGGGGACGAAATCTGACGGCTGTGGAACGCGCCATCTTTTTATGAACAAAACCATTTTTTTGAGTTTGATGGCCGTTACGACTAGCCCAAGCAGGCTGGCTTTTTGCGCCAGAAGCTGACTGCAGGCGACGATGCACAGCACGACTAGCCCGCAGCAGGTGCGTTTCTAGCGTCAGCATCAGAAGTAACGTGAGCACAGAACGACTAGCCCGTGCTTCGTCAGTAATGACAGCAAACTTATGCATGCATTGCACGATTTGCCCACATTCAGTCGTCACAGCGTATTTACGTACCAGGTATTCCGCAACTCGATATGATGTGGACAAGGCAATACCGCGTCACATGAAGACCAAAAAACACGGGGGAAGAGGGGAATCTTCTCCTGCTTTGCTCTGCCTGCCTGTTGCTGCTGCTGCTGCTGTTGCCACTACTGTTGCTCTGCTCCTTTATAGTGTCTAACCGGGTGCTGCATTGTTGTGAGTGTGTGTGTTGTTTTTGTGTTGGTGTTTACGGGAATGCTCGTACTCTATCAATAAGTATAATACGAGTACAGTAGTAGAGTTCCCTCTATAGAGCCGGTTGAGTAGTGCCGGTCACAGCAGGTGGGCTTCTAGGGTCAGCATCTGCGGTGACGTGAGCACAGAACGACTAGCCCGTGCTTCGTCAGTAACGACAGCAAACGTACGCACGCATTGTACGATTTGCTCGCATTCAGTCGTCACTGCGTATGTACTTCCCAGGTATTTTGAAACTCGACATGATGTGGACAAGGCAATACAGCATCACATGACGACAAAACAACACGGGGGGAAGGGCAAAGGTCCTCCTGCTTTGCTCTGCCTGTCTGCTGCCGCTGCTGCTACGTGTGCTGTGTTATCATACGTTGGTGTTTTTTATTGCTTCCGCCAGGTCTTCTGCTCCGTTTTTTGTTTTCTGTTTAACCACCACTATTAACACACGTCGCCAGCGCTATAATGTCAACCGAGTTCTATACTAACCAAATACAAACAATATATAGACACACGAGTATTCAGTCAGGTTGATCTGGGCTTTCTTATATATTGCGTCATTCCCGTTATTATAACACGACTCCGAAGAGAAGTCTTGTATATATGCAGTCTTACTACCGGTGAGGGGACGGGGACGGGGGCGGGGAGGAGGGGGGGGATTGTGGGTAGAGTTCAGCTCGCATATTGAATAGGACTGCTGCACGTATGGTGTTGGACCTAAGAAGATGACGGGGATCAGGTGGATTTAGGCAGCTGTTTAGACCGCGTAATGCACTGAGTCTACTGCCCGTATGGTATGGGACCTAAATAAATGATGGGAATCAAGCATGTGGTGGTGTTTTACGTGAATGGTGGCGGATATTATATTTTCGTTATGAGTATTAGTCAATTTTATTCATTTCTGACTGTTTTTCTGACCGGGTCACCAGGGTTTACACCAGGATGATTTTATGTACGGTATTTATGCAAGACGTTTTTTACGTGGACAACCTGGTGCTTTATGTGAATGTTAGAGGTTTGATTGTGGATAGTCACAAGAGGTATGCAAGCAACTGTTTTACGAAAGACGGCATTTTGGTTTCATGTAGTGCGTGTCTATTGTCTTCATCTGCAACTACCGTACTTGCTCAAGCCTAGTACTCTTTCACGCTACGTAGATATTGTCTGTACTATGTTTGACTGTTGCATTAGACGTACGTGGAAAAAACATGCCGTGGTTCGATCTTCTGCTGCTGCTGTGCAACAACCACAAAAACATAAACCGTGACTACTTGCACAAAGGCGAGAGCTTGGAGCATGGCTGCCGTTGTACCGCTGTTGCTGGACAACTGCTGCTGCTGTACTACTGCTGTACTGCTGTATACTGATGACTTTGTAGCTGCGAGCCAGGGCGGCTGCTCTTTTTGCAAAAAAATACCCACCGTTGCTCTTATTGATCGTTTTGTGGGGCTATGGCGATACACACTCCACCCACATATACATACAGAAGCACACACACATTCACACACAGAAGCACCGTCCGTGGCTGTCACAAAGGAGTGCTAGTGCTGCTGCGTTGTAGCAGACAGCAGAGAGGGTACAACCTATTGGACTGATGATGTTGTACAGCGGGCCGGGGAGCGGAGCGTATACCAAAATATGAGAGAGGAGCGGGCTATTTCTGTATATGTAGAACGGAATGCTGTTGTTGGTGTTGTTGATGTTGTATGTGTGCTCTCCAGTGTGGGAAATTTCCTTACAGTCTCTCCCAGGGTGTCGTTTTCTATGACGTCCAGTGTGGGACATAAAATATGTTGATGTTGTTGTTGTCCGGTCGTGGCCGCGCGGGTCAGCCGCCCAGGGTCAGTTCGGCCCCGGGTTTCGGCGTGGGCCTGGGGCGTCGGGCCCACAAAAGGGGGAGCGCTTGGTCTCGCGCGCGGGCACGCGGTCGCCCGTCGCCGCGCGATCGGGGCGGCAAGACAGGGCCCGATTGTGGCCCAAATCGGGCTTCACTTGGAATTTGAGTCGTCAGGGGGGAACGGCGTCAAGCTGCAGCCCCCAGCTTCGCGTCGTGATCGCGGGCGAGAGCGAGACCGACGAAGGCTCCGGCGCGCGAGGGCGTGCAGATGAGCTCGGTGAAGGAGGGGGGTGGCCGGTTTGGCGCCCCACCGCAGCGGGCCGGCGGAGCGAGGCAACACGCAGGAAAGGGTGTATCGTAGGCCAAAACAGACCCTTCGCTTCTCCGATCTGCCATTTTGGCCGGATATATACGGAATAACACAATAATCATATCGATGAGACAACGTCCCCTATATTTTCTCCCAGTTCAAATTGGGAACAGATCCGCAACGTTTGGTTGGCTTCCTCGGGAACCGTGATAGCGAGCTGGAATCGTGCGCAAACGATAACGCGCAGCGGGGCCCGAGTATACTCCAGTTCGAGAGGTCGGGGCTGCCGAGTTCCGTCGTGACTCGGCGCGTATCGGTGGAAAGAGAGCGTCGGGAGATGGGGTGGCCGGAGCGTCGCCGAGAAAGAAAATGTCGTCGTGCGTCAGACCAGCCATGGACGGAAGATAAGAACCGTATGACACGAAACGCAGACCAAGCGTTCCTTATATTTCCGTCCACATCGACAAAAAGGATCAACAAGGGTTTTTTCAGCGTGGCCGGGGGGGGGGGGGGGGTTGAGCGTCAATTTTAAAGTTTTTTACCGTTTTGTTTGGTGGTTCCTGTATTTTACCTGGTATGTGATTTTGGATTGTCATTCTGAAATTCTGATCGATTTTGGCGCGGCTTTCTCTGCAAACCACCGCATATTCGGGCGAAAGTTCTCCACATTGCATGTCAGTCTCGTATGATGCACCCCACATAGCCACTCTGCTGCTTGCTACTGCACGCTGCTGTACTGTTACTGTTCGCTGCTGTATTGCCTACCGGTATTTCGCTTCGTTCGTTGCTCTATGTAATACAACACAAGCAACAACAACAGCAGCTGCATAACAGGGTACCGCTAGCTGCTGCACTCCTGCTGTACTGCTGCTGTACTGCTGCCGCGTGGGGGCGGAAATGTAAGGAACGTAATAACTTGACATTAGAGTGATCGGGGGCTACTGAATTGAGCGGGAGCCCCCAGCTTCACGAAGTGATCGCGGGCGAACGTGTGGCCGACAACAGCTCCGACGCGTGCAAACGTGTAGAGGGGCGGACGGGAGAGAGGGTGGTGGTCGGTTTTACGCCTCGCGGGCTCGAGCTGATGGAGTTAGGGCGGTTGCTGGGAGGGGGCACGAGACGCGATTGGGGCGAGGCTAGGGGCGCTACAATTATCGGGAATTTATTAAACTTTACAAACAAATATAAAATAACCCAAATTCCTTAAATTTCTATCCAATGGTTTGGGTGGATAAACCGACAGGGCCATTTTGTTCGCGGCCTCCGTTGTCCTCCGAACGAGCTCAGCACGTGTGCGCATGGCAAACGCGCCATGGGGGGCGAGCCTCTTCGATACAGACAAGACGCGCCGCCTGCCCCAGATCCGATCGGTGGCGTGTAGGCAGAGGGAGGGCGCTCGGCGATGAGAGGGCTTGGAGAGACGATCGAAAAACACGTGTTTCCTCTGAAAAATGGGTTTCCACATGGTGGGCGTTAAATTTGATAGGGGAAAGGTCTTTTTTCCAAAAGCCAAAAATTCGATTTGTTTTCAGTGTTGCATGAGTGGGTATTGTTCCAGGATTTGAAAAAAGTGCCCTCAGTCACAGAATAGGGCAGCGGCTAATCGGCGACGAGTAGCATATCCAATTTTAGCAGCACACCCCCATAGGGTACAAGCGTAGCGACCTGTGAACCCAAGAAGAAGTCGATTCTATCACCTACAGGCCACAAACGAGGCACTGCCAACACAGTGACACACGAAAATAAAATACCTGAATCACGCAGAGATGCGGCGCAACCTCCGGCTCAGCACCCGAACTTCAACACGACGCTCAAACGCGTCGGATGTAGAACCGATTGATACGACAATCTGCACAGCAGTGGATAAGTGTCACACAACAATGAAGCTGAAGAAAGCAGCTCCAATCCAACAGATGCGGATGTGAAATCTACTGCTGTGTGCAAAACCGTGCCCAAGTGTAGATGGCATGTGCTCGGCCGCGGTAGCGTGTGCTGTCACCGTGCGTAGCGTGCGGGATAGCCTGTGTTCGTGTGGTTGTGTAGCACTTTGATTTGTTGAGGGGCCCCATCTACAAGTGGTGATATCGTCGAGGGCGTGATCAATATTTTCACATATATGTACAGTCCAGTCTATAGTTTGCGCCGCTTGCGTACTAAAACCCCCTCAATTTTCGAAATTTTGAGTTTTTGATACCTGGTACCATGGATGGTATGTTTTTTTTTCGAGGATCGTTTCTTATGTTCAGAAATCAACAGCAGGATAAAATATGTTTATGTATGTTGTTATATGGGCGATCTGGTAAAAAAACCTCTTGTCAGTTGTTTTCACGTCAACGGCTGGGTTTTGCTCCACCCAGAAGAAATAATAAGCAATGCTATTATTACTGCAGTTCCGACGTCGTACATTCGGAAGGACTTTGTATTGGCGATACCAGCATTTTTTGCACCTCGTGGAAGAATTGCATACACACACAACACGACCCAAACAGCACGTCAAAATAACGCCACCCCTACCCCACCGCTCTTCGCCCCAGACAACACCGCCCAGGGGATGAAGGACTGCAAAAAATCAAAGTCAAATGATATTCAACCAAAATTGCCGCCGAGGGGCATACGCACATATTTGCTCTTGGAAACTGTAGAAAATATATACAGTAGTTCATTGTATAATATTCAATCAAAATCGATCGACACCGTCCGTGTCAATCTCCCATACATATAAAAAAAACTCAATGTTGTAAAGGGTTAGGATCCCTAAATCACACATCCCCCCCTTCCCGGTGTAATTCATCTTCCGCTACATGTCGACCTCTCCCATGCAATCCTGACAATGCACGCCCTCCCCCGGAAAAAAATGCTCCGACAAACACTCCCAACCGTCATCTGACGCGTCGTCGCTGTCGGAATCGCTCGACAACCAACCAC
>JAYJMJ010209932.1:0-15925 GCA_036873875.1 Laminaria ephemera
CTGTTTGCCCTCACCAACCTTGAGGCCGTGGGTTTGCTAAAAAAGCGAGAGAAAGGGTGGGTAGGGTCTGTTGAGCCGGGATCCCCCTGGCCCTCCCTCCGCCGGGCTCTGAGGCTGATCAACGACTCGGTCGACGTTCGACCACCAGACGACATCGCCTACGTTTCGTCAGGGTGAGTGTTTAATGTTGTTGTTCTTACTCTCTCGTAATTGTTGGGTTTTCCCTCCGAGTCGTTCCCTCACACCGATAGGAAGAATAAATCCCGAATTAATATCAAGTACGGAAGCTATCACTGCTGTTGTTGTGGTTGTGCTTGTTGGCGTTGCTGTGGTTGTTGTTGATGTTGGGACAGTAAGCGGCAGCACTTGAGAAATTGGGAGTTCATATTATTTGGCTCGTTTTTTTACAGTGATGGGGGCTAATCGGGGTCAAAATTTACGTTAATTACGCCAAATCAGCGTTTGGTGTTACGTATGGCAGTTACGGGAAAACCGCGGACAAAAATAAGCACCCCCGGGTTTAACAATGCAACGACGCGCACAGATGGCGGATTAGGCCTTGAGCATATAAGCAGCACTGCTGTGGAGTTTAAGTTCGTTGCTAGTGCTGTATATAAAAAATGAGTTTGCACTGCATTCTGGGAGGCATTATCCCACCGGGGATAGGGGACGCGTAAACGTTACGGCAAAAAAACAAGTTACGTACGGCGGATATATGTTACTCGTACTTACACGAACCTCCGTAACCCCCGTCACTGTTCTTTTACGATGCGCAACAACATAGTTGTGTTTTACTGGCGGTAGTGCAGGACCTAGGAAATTTCTCGGAATGAAAATGCAGTGAGGAGGTAGTGTGGATTATCAACCGTTTTGTAGGGGCTGTGCCAAGTCGTAACCACTAGTGGCCGCCGCCGTAAATGTCACTGTCTTCTTGTTTCCACAGGTATGCGCCATTGTCCGTCCGCCTGGTACAAGCGTGCGTGCGACCTGGGTGGGCGGCTGCGGCGGAGACTTTGAGGTTCATGCCCGGCCCTTGCGTGGAGGTTACGCAGGACCCTGATGCCGCTCCCGAGGACCTGCCCACTGCACGTGAGCTTTTTGTTTATTGCTGTGTTTGTTTGTTTGTTTGTTTGTTTGTTTGTTTGTTTGTTTGTTTGTTTGTTTGTTTGTTTATTTGTTTTGTTTGTTTGTTTGTTTGTTTGTTTGTTTGTTTGTTTGTTTGTTTGTTTGTTTGTTTGTTTGTTTGTTTGTTTGTGTGTTTGTTTGTTTGTTTGTTTGTTTGTTTGTTTGTTTGCTTGTTTGCTTGTTTGTTTGCTTGATTGTTTGCTTGTTTTTTTGGTTGTTTTTTTTGTTTGGTTGTTTGGTTTGTTTGTTTGGTTGTTTGGTTGTTTGCTTGCCTGTGTGTTTGTTTGTTGTTTGTTTGCTTGTTTGTTTGCTTGTTTGTTCGTGTTTTCCTCTTTGTTGTTGTTGTCGGTGTTGGCATTTGTGATGGTATTGGTATTTGTAGTGTTGTTGGTGTCGATGATGGTGTTGATATTGGTGCTGATGGTCGTGGTGGTGATGGTGGACCCTGACGCTGCTCCCGAGGACCTGCCCACTGCACGTCAGACGCGTACTACGATAGGTATACCGCAATAGTCCCTCTATAGAGCCGGTATGTGCCAGCCGGAAATACCGGCACTATAGCAGCAATCGGCACTACTTCGCGTGCCGCCACTCCTGGTTGCTCCTGTATGTGCCTAGCGATTTCACAAGCGCTATAGCAGGCAACCGGCACTACTTAACAGGCACTATGGAGGGACCTCTACTGTAGCACTTTTTGGCTTAAAACTGTTTTTCTGACGGGGCTCATTAACCCTCTTGGGTGTTTGCGATTTCAAAACTTTTTTGGGTTGGATAAAATGTAAAACGAGTTTCGAAACCGACGAATTTCATAGCCAATGGCCAACCAACCCACGAAAAAATTGGGTTGGAAATTTGAAAAAATGATGGTAGGAAAGAAAAATATTAACCTCATTTTTATCTGATTTTTCTTGGGTTGGTTTGGCCTTGGATTGTGATTTTGACGGTTTCAATACTATTCTTATGTGTTTCCTACCCACCTCCTACCCAACCAAAGTTGGTACATTGCAAACACGCTAATCTTATCAACCGCTTTTGGAAGATCGTGCAGCAGTACGAGTATCGGCATGCTGTGCAAGTGTGGTATTTACACCGGTAGCTCCTAGAGTCGCGCTTCGGACCACTTCCTGCCCAGCAGCTTGATCTGCTTCGTGTGGGCGGTTCTGGAATCGACAGGTTGTTTCGACATTTTTTACGCTTTGAAGTCCGAGAGAGGTTAGCTGAGAAACTACCCAGTAACGTTGCAATACCATGTGTGTTTTACGGTAGTACTCGTTGTACACGTGGTGCATGGGATTGTTCGTCGGGTTGCCTTTTGGATTTTTCTTAAAGTCGGTTTTTGGGTGAGGTATAGGGCTCACGTGCGGAGTCTCGTAAATATTATATGCATCCCTACCGTAGCGTGCTGTTTTGTTTTTTTTTTGGTGTTAGTATTGATGTGATGGCGGGGGTGGTGCTGGTTGTTGTGGGTATCGGTGTTGGTTGAGTTGGCGGTGTGGCAGTGGTGTGGCGGTGGTGGTGGTGTTGGTGGTGGTGGTGGTGGTGGTGGTGGTGGTGGTGGTGGTGGTGGTGGTGGTGGCGGCGGCGGTGGTGTTGGTAGTGATGATGGTGATGGGGGTTGTGGTGATATTGGTGTTGATGGTGGTGTTGTTGGTGTCGGTGTTGGTGTCGCTGTATGTTGGTACTGTTTGTACTGTGGGTGTTGATGTTGGTGGTATTGGTGATGCTGGTGGTGGTGGTGTTGTTGAAGTTGTTGGTGGTGGTGTTGATGGCGTTTGATGGTGTTGGTGTAAGGTTTGGTGCTGGCATTGGCGGTGGTGATATCGCATACTGTTCGGTACGCCCCGAGCACATCCCCCGTATTCTGGCATGGCCATGACGTCTTCGCGCTCTTTTTTCCACGACAGTTGTACCCAACCAGTACGACGCATCCATCTTGCCTACGTGTGCTGTACCCTTTTCTGTCACCTTTACTATGCGTGTATCCCAAGAGCAGTGTTTTGAGATATCTACGCCAAGGTACGTATACTGGTCTACGATCGGTAATTCTTCTTCTCCCCACTCTCATTTGAATGTTACCGGGTTCTCCCAATCTTCGTTGCATACAACTACCAACCAGTACCACCGTGCCGCTTTTCTTCCGGACCCAGTGCGAAGACAAGTTGAGCAGAGGGGGAAGGCGCCTTCGGCAGCGGACATGGGTGACGCGGGGTTTGGCGCCCCGGGAGGAGGCGGTGCCGCAGGGGTTGGCGGCGCAAGGGGCGATGCGCCCCAGAAGAAGGCACGTACGAGTATGTGTCATGGTTTTATTTTTTTTATACTCGGTGAATCGGCTCGGGTTTTTGGTTTGGTTGTATTGTTGACTCGGTCTGATCGCAAGTTCGGTCGGATAATTGGGCCAGTTAGGTTGTGGATTAGTCTGGATGGGAAGCGCAAGGAGCAAGAGGGACGAAGCGTCCCAGAAGAAAGTGGGTTTGTACATGTGTCATTGGCGCTCGCGCGAATCGGTTTTGGTTTTCAATTCGGTTGGAATGTTAATTCGTTCTGGTTGTAGGTTCGGTCGGCTTGCCGCTTCCGTTGGGTTTCCAGACTCGGCTAGGTTGTTGGTTCGGTTGGACCGCCGACAACGACGGATTGTCGATTCGGTCAGGTCGTCGATTCGGGGTTCGGTTGGGCTGATGGTTCGCTGACGCGGGGATCGGCGCGCCGGGGGGAGGCGGTGTATAAGGCGGGGGCGGCGTAAGGGACAGGAGGGACGACGCGCTCCAGAAGAAGGTACGGATGCGTGTGTTGTGTACTACGACTGGCGAAGCGACCTCTACCCCGACCCTACCCTTTTCGTGTTTTGGCGTTTAGGTGATGTTGGTGTACTTCATCGGAGGGGTGACCTACATGGAGATCGCGGCCTTGCGCTTCCTCAACGCCCAGAAAGAATGTGAGTTAACTCCCGTAGAAGTATGAGCTGGTTGTCGGGAGTGTTTGGGTGAAAAAACTTGAACTGAGTCGTTTTTGCGGTTTGTGAAAGGGATGTTTAGGGTCATTTACATCGAAGCAAGATTTGTCGAAATTTTCCAATTTTTCCGAAAATACAAAGCTTGATTTCCAAGTAAATGCGAGAGAAATTTGAAGTTTGGCAATGTAAGCTTTCAACGTTTTTTTGCAATCTGTAAAAGTTCCAATTTTATGACAGAACGCCACCGTATTTCAATACAAGTTTCCAAAATTGGAAGAAGATCGGTAAGAACGACCCTTAGTGGTTGATTGCTATTCATGGGTCGCTGCTGCTTTAACCAACGGGTGTTCGGCCTTTTGGTTTTCGTCGCACTGCAGTTCCGTTCGAGATCGTGACGGCAACTACCAAGATTACCAATGGCGACGAATTCATTACCACCTTGCTACCCAACTTCCGGAACCTCCTGCAACGATGACCGTCACCGTGTGGGTGGGAGGTTGAAATCGTCGACGATTTGGTTTAGGGTGGAGGCGGCGACGCACGGGGAGGCGGGAGAGGGGGGTGGTGAGGGGTCGCGGGGATAGCCCCATGTGTAGCGACCAAAACAACGGCGAGTGCGATCTTATCAAACGACTATGAAGAGCGTGCTGCGGCACAATAACCCCCATGCTGCGTGTGGTACAGCTCCTTACATCTCAGTTTGGACACGTACCCTACCCCGACAGCTCGGGGTTCTTGTATGGCTGATGCGGTATTCTCAACATGTACCTCCCTCTGGAGCCCCAAGGAGTGGCGTAGAGTTGGAGGTGCATGCGGGAGGGTGGGGAGGGGGTTGAGGAGGGGAGGCCTCAACGTAAAGAGTGGCGTGATACCTTTTCACGTGGACTTGGGTTCACGTGAAGTCAGTGTTCCTCCTGCAGTGGTAGAATATTTGCGGTTTGGAGCGATGGTTGATTTGGGGGGCTGTTGTTTTTTGTGCTGGTCTGCGTCAGCCGGTGGATGGTTCGGCGATCGTGGTTTTGCAAGAGGATCATGGTGGGAACCCATAACAACACACCGCCCTGGGATTATTTTTTTTCACAAAGAGGGCCCGATTGCTGCTGCCTTTGGTGGCTTGGGCATGCACTTTCCAACCCTCAATAAGGATGCAGCAGCGACTAAGGCTTCACGAGAAAATACCGCCGCTCAGGGGCTATGATATGATATATCGCACATGATAGGAGCCTCAAGTACGCGACAACACATACTTGACTAAATTGAAAACTTAAGAATGGTCGGCTCAACTGTTACACGAAACATCAAAAACCAATTGTTTTGCGCTGAAGTTTGTCTAGCTCACACGCTGCCTCGCATCAGAATTTTTGTCGAGTGGTGTGCTACGATAGAGGTGGACCTAATTTGTTCCCAAGATCCTCACTTCAGGAGCTCCATTCCTCACCTAAAACTCGAATTTGGCATTGCTAACTAAATATCGATGGACAATCTCCTCATGGGCTAGGTGTACAACTAATTACCTGGTATCAGGTTAGGAAACACAACCGGGGTTCCAAATAAATTTGGCAGTTCTTCAGTTGAGAAGCCCGAAAGAACATAAACCATGGCCCAACAACCGCCAAATCTACCATAGACCGCGACTACTGTACTTCCTCATATAGGCGGGAAAACGGCAGGGTTTCCGCGGTTTGGGTCACTTCTGGCGGGTCGGGTAGGGTTAGGGAGACCCGACCCGACCCGACCCGTGATATTTGACAACCTCCTGGCCCGACCCGACCTGACCGGACCCGTGAGATTTCGAACACCTCCTGACCCGACCCGACTCGCCCCGCGATATTTTGGAAACCTTTTGACCCGACCCGCGGGACGGGTCATGACCCGAAAAAACCCCTTGGAAAAGGGACCTCCAGACCAATAGTCGAAAAGTGCGATGTTCGTACCATACGTATCCGCGTTAGTTGACAGCTAGGAGGACGCCCTCGAGTCTTCGATTGTCGGGATTATCGGCCGAGACCACCCTGCGACCCTTCATTGGCCATTTCACCACCTTACGGATCGCCACGAAGTTTCAGCTCTTTTTGATGGCGACGGTGTGTAGTTGTGCTGGTCTCGGCAGCGTGTGACCCTTCTCGGGTTCGGAGATGTCATAACATATTTTGTTCCGTAATATATGTTTTTTTTTCTGTACTTTGTGGGAATGTTGATGGGTGATCAACGTTGAAGTTCATGCTGCACACTGTCAGATGACAAACACAACAATAATAATAGGGCAATAGCCAAAAACAGGTACATCTGTTCCGCTTGGAGTCAAAAACAGGTACAGAGTTAGACCAAGTAAATAAGCACACGCCACGAGAGCCCTGCGATTCACCTAAAACACCTTGCCTACAGAGTCTGCGCAGTATTTACTTGTCTTTTTTACGAGTGGTCATTCATCTTCTGCTGTGATCTTCCCCGTAGGTGATGGTTGAGCAGTGCGAAAAAATGAAAAAAATCACAAATAGCGAAATACGTTGCGAACAACAGAACGAAACAATGACGTGGTGAGCAATAGTGAAACGAAAAGCACACTGCATGCAAGTGATTAAGATTTAAACAACAACCAAAAACAGTTGGAACCCAGCCATAGTAACCATACAAACATGTACCTGGATCGTTTCTAGTCAGAAACAGGTATGATGTCCTGTAGACCAGTCGCGGGGTTCCTGTGGCATCATTTTCACTTGATTTGAGAAGGTGTCTGTTTTTGGGTCAAACGTGACCAGATATACCTTTTTTTGGTTTTTGCCCATAATCATAATGATAATGTCAGTTTCTTTCTCTCTTCCTCCCTCTCCGCTTACCCGTCGCGAGTATAGTAATATAGGCACTGCAGCGGCACCAGCGCGGCCACTAGCATCGCCGCGGCCTACAAGCTGCGCCATCACCAGCACCCGCCACCACCGTCACAATCACCATATTTCCGCGTAGTCTGCGCTCGTGCTTTCTTACTCCTGTGAAGCTTGCATCTCTCTAACGTGATAACTCAGCACGGGCACGGGGTGCGCTGGGTGTCGGTGGGTTGTTTCTCGTGCATAGCTGGTACTCCTCGGAGTTTACTGGGGTAGTCTTTGAGCTAAAGTTTGATTGTGTCCGTCTGTCTGTCTGATCCAATCCGCAGGAATAAAAACCGCGAACGAACGTGTTTTACGAAAAATGTACAAAATCAGCCGCCGAAGTAAGGTCAACTAACTGAGGGTTTGCGTTAGGATCGCCCGCAACAAAAACGCCGTCACATCTTAGTAGTACGTACCTCCCCGGGAAAACAATCTCGGCTCAACAGGAGAGTACTAGTTCACCTGTGTTGTAGAAAGACTATTTACCCAAACAACGAACTCCAGAAAATTCCAGGGAAATGTGCAGAAGCAATGCCACATCACAGACGCTCGGAAGGAGGGGATTCGTCGTATCGGGCAAACGGTGCCAGACACGGGGGTGTGGAACACATGGTACCCCAACGATATTGTTATCAGTATGAGTAGTATGTTTCCATCCGACAATGTGTAGAATGGCCTTCAACGTCGATCACTTATTAGCTTTTTCATAAAGTAAAACACATAACGAGTCCGTTGGCCGCGCACGAAGCATACGACGATGCAGTGACCCCGGTCCCTTGCAGACTTCTGTGGCGAGCCTTGGCAACGGCCTTGGTTTCCTGCCCCCCCCGGCCCCTTGCAGACTTTTGTGGCGAGCCTTGGCAACGGCCTTGGCTTCCTCCCCCCCAGGCAGATCGTCCGGTCCCGGCGGGCGCGCCGTCTCTTGTAGCTTGTCCAGAGAAACTGTGTGCGCGGTAGGACATCGCGGCCCTGGTTGACCAGTTTGCCAAACTTATGTTGGGTTTTTCGCGAGTCCGACATGCCCTCGTCATGCATGGCCGGCATGTAGCCCTCTCGGGGCCTGGGGGCCTCATCCCCTTCTGTTCCGGGACCCCATATGCCAAGATTCAGGAATGATGTCTGCATCGCTCCCTTCGCGACCCCCCATGTGTCTCCAATTACCCGTACGTTGCTCCCAAGCTGAGCGACGATGCTCGCTTCAGGGAGCCTCCTCTTCACTCGATCTCCCATCGGGCCAGTAAGGTTTGCCAGAGCCCCCGGTAGAATCTCCACCTTTCTCCCAATAGAGGCGGACATTCGCCGCGTTTCCGTCGACGATAGTCCTAACCATTACGTAGGCGAACTTGGGCTTGCTGGTGTGGTTGCAATATCAGCCGATATTGCGGGAACCCTTCCTCGAAAAACGACTGTGCCTCCGCCGATCCTGGAAACTCAAGGATTTTGTCGTACTCCTAATGCTCCCCGTTGTCTGCCCTCCTGCATGCTTCGAGAGGCAGCTCCGCATCCAGAGGCTTTTCGAAGTAACTCGTCCCCTACCCGACGGATTCGATGGTGATGAGGGCCGCCGCTTGCTTGTCCGGCATGTCAGTGAGGCAATGCGTAAAGCAGTCCGCGCCTCCATCCTTCACTACCTCCATTGCTCTCTCTGGCACGTATTTTTCCGCGCCAATCGGGATACCCACAACCGTCACCCCTCCGTCTTCGGCAATGCGGGCGTCGATACGGTTTACGAGAGAAATCTCCTCAACCGTCGGGGTGTGCCCTTCCGGCGGTATGGTATCTCCGTGGTCTCGGTGGGGTTGACCACGATGCCGATGTCGTCTAACTAGTTCCGGAGGAAGGCAATTGATCTAATCGTGTTGACCGTGAGCCCCGTAAGGCCGAGAGATGGCATTCATGTACACGAAGGCTTCCACTCCTTCTCTCTCGAATACCTCTCTGAATCGGCTTAGCTCCGGTCTTAACGCCACAGAGATCACTGCCGGCTCTATTGGGTCCCCGAGCTGGACACCGCTGGACCAAGAGATCGTCTGATTTCCCCGGAGTCCCTCCGAAAAAATGTTTTGTGCCATAACACTTCATCACCAACTGCGTGGGCGTTGGAAAGAAATGTGGCCACCTATTCAAGCACCACTGTCCTTTTCACGGTGTTGAAGGCGTTGGAGCAACCGGTGTTAATGAACCAGGTGCCCGTCTCATGTATCGTTCGTGCCCTCAGTCCCACATATTCCCCATCCGCTGGTACCGCGACCCCATACTGCCTCACTTCTCGGTTTACCTCCGCCAACCGCGGCAGCCACTGTCGCATAGCCTCTGCTGTGATGAGGCTCCTCCATGTGATGCTCACACAAACCGGCGCACACTTTTCCCTCAACGTGGTGATACTCGGCTGCAAGAAGAGCAGTCAGAACTCCGGCGGGAACGCCTCCGGCTCATCCACAATTCTCCGCCAGCAGGCCGTCATGCCCCGACCGGACTATGTCACCACTCTCCGCCAACACGAACCTCTGTCGCCTCTTTATCCGGTCATCTGCTATGTAGAGCATGGCCGGAATGATGTATCTGAGCGAAATTGCCCGCAGGAGCGAGTTCGGCGTCGCCGAGCCTTGGTTTGGCCGGTGCTCTCCCATGGCGGGGCTGAGGATGAAAAATACGTAAACATTTAGGGGCTCGCGTGTGCCTGCCAGTTGCGGCTGCACTTGTGTTCCTGTTGCAAAGTGTTGCTGCAACTCCTCCAAGGAAACGTCATCAAGTGGTGGTGGCCCAACACTGAGGCTGTTTCGGTCCCATCCGTACCACAGCCCCCGGCTGCGTAGGTCCGCGTCGCCCGTGGCACCCCCTCCCACCCGCTCGGCCAGATCGCAAAGTCTCGGGTCCGCTTGGACTCCTGCCTCAAGTGCGTCCTGTTTCGGGTGGTGGGTTCCGCAGTTGGCTGCGAGGCAGCGGAGTGATGCCGGTGCCGCGCCTCTCGCGAGGTCTCAACCACACACCGAGCGTCGAGTACGTGACGCTCTTGTTCACACGGTAAGCGTACCCCTCGGCGCCCGAGCTAGAGCGTCGCACAGCAGACCCCGTACGCCAGGTCTCCCCGGGTGTCGCCCAGGAAAGCCCTGGGACGTATCCCGCTCCCGGTCCCCCTCTCCTGCGTCCTTGGGGATGTTCCAGATGGCGGCTCTCCGTTGGGTGGCGTGAGCCTGCCGCCGTTGAATATGGCTCCCCTCCATCCACACATTTGCCTCTCCACCGCCCCCCCCTTGTCTTCGCCCTTCCGGTTTCTGACTCTCCACACCCGTCGCTGTCGTCACTCTCTCGCTGCTGGGTTTCCCCTCCTTCCCCATCCATCCTTTCCCTCCACGCCCCCCTCTCCCCACCCCGGCCTGCGGACGAGGGTGCGCGTTACCCGTTGGTCTTGTTTCTTCGTCCTCTACTCGTGTCGACCCCCTTCCCTGCACTATTTCGTCTTGTCCTCCTCCCAGGTCCTCTTGGCTGGCCTCGCCTACCACGTGGGACCGACTCCCCCTTTCTCCCGTTCCTGAGCGTAGACACTGCCACCCCCGGTGTTGCCGAGGCGGCAACAGGCCTTGTTCGGGGGGGTCCGAATTGTCTCCCTGGTGTTGCCTCTATGTTCTCCTCGTTCTGGTGGCTTGCTGTGGAACTCGGAGCCGCGCTTCCCTCCTCAAGCCGCCCCTTTGTTGGCGCTCCCGACCACAAACCCCATTCCGTTCGGCGGGGCCGCCACCTCGACCGGGAAACGAGGCAGTGCGTCACTTATATCAGCGCATTTGCACACACATAGCGTCCATCTCGTGAGGGGATGCATGCTACGATAGAGGTGCACCATCATTTTTCTGAGGCTCCATGCTTGAGGAGCTCTATCCTAACCCCCAAAAATGATTTGGGGGCAATTATAAGTACTACCCGATGAGCAATCAAATGAAGCAGGTATGCAATGAAAATTATACAAAAACAAAGAATGAAATTCTGACGACTTTGGGTTAAGGAGCCTCGTCGTTCCGAAAGCGACTCAAGGCAATAAGAGCTACCTCTACCGTAGCACATGTCAGGAGCTCCTCCCGTGCGGCGTCCAGGCCCGCCAGGTACTCCTGCACGTGAGGCCCGATGTGAAGCCTCCGACATGGTAGTCGGAGCAATATCCCCTTCGGTCGGACTCCGAACACAGCGAACAGCCTACGACAGCGACCGACAGCCGCTTCCCACCCCCGCGGACATGGGAAATGGAGATGTCCCCCCCCCCCGATGCCGGCCCATTGCGAGGCTGAAACTGGAGCACAAGAGGAACGAAAAAGTTGGCTCCTCCCATGGGCCCGAACCATGCGCTCGAACGTCCTGTAACTTCCAGACGCATGCTGCGGTAGCGGTGCATCGTTACTTTCTGAGACTGCAAAATGAAGGAGTACATCCGATGAGCAACCACATGGCCTAGCTATTCAACGAACACTATAGTAACCCGAAAACAAGATTCCAACGATACTGGTTAGTTGCCGTGTCAGTCAGAAATTATGTGGCCAAAACGCGCTACGCCTATCGTAGCACACTTCTCCAGTGGTCGAGTGCTGTTCGGGTCCAGCGCTGAGATTCCCCTTAGCGGGAGGTATACGATACTGGATAGTTCCTCGGTTGAGGGGCCCCGTCACTCTGAAATATTTCCGCCAAAACGTGCTGCGCCTACCATAGCACGTGTCGTTGGAAGTCGCGGTGTCCAAGCAGCGTGGCCACCCAAGATTATATCTGATTCGAGATGAAGAAAAAGCTATACTTCGTTTCACGAGTATCGCAGGGCAGTCGCTTCTTGTGGTTTCGGGTTGTCGTTGAAGTTCGTTGTCTTTGAGGCGACCATCTGCTGCGGTGAAGGGCGCTACCGAATGAAGAATAATTATCGCACCTGTGCTCGGGGCCGATATTTCTCTACTATTTGTAACCAAACGTAATCATTTTTTTTTGCCGTGGATGGTAGTACCGTGCCGTCGGAGACGCATGGTACGGTAGGAGTGCACCTACATTGGCAAGAATCCTCGGTTTAAGACCTTATGACCCAGAAAACAAAATTCGCATCGAATACAAAGGCGCGCTCAGTGCCATGGCCGAGGAAAATGTTTGCCGTCCGACAATGTGCGGCATGAGGTTCGGCATCGGTCACTCATAAAAACTTTCCCGTGATGAAGAATATCGCAAACGCAGAAATGGAACTCCAACGAAACTGGGGAGTTTCTCAGTGGAGGAGCCGCATCAGTCATAAACAGTTTGGGGAACCCCCGCTACGCCTATCGTGGCACGCGTTCAAAGGCGATAGTTTCGGTTGCCGTGGATAGTGCTACCATGTCGCCGGAGCGTGCCTAGCAGTGGAACGCCTAACCTACACCGGTCGGGCGTTTGGTGCGCCCCCATGATACTGCGTCGTTATCCATGGCAGGGTATATTCTGTAGGGTATATGCCAAAGTATAGCGGGGGAGTATTTGGCTCGGTAATTTCTAATTACCCTACAGAATGTACCCTGGCATGGTTAACGACGCAGTAGCAGGCGGCAGCCTATCGAGTCGTTGATCGGTAACAAACTCGCCTGTAGCAGGTAAGTGCACTACACAGCATATGTACGTAGTCAATGCTCAGCAGTAGTATGATAGCATGGATTACTATTGAACTGTGGGTACGCGCATACGCGGTAGGCAGGCAAGATAAACAGCGGCGCCCTAGGAATATTCGGAGAATAATATGCGGCACAATTACGTAATATCATCTCGAAGGATAGCTTTCTCGAGAACGGTACGTAGTACGTCCAGTGTCGGGAAGCTTAGCTTTCTGCAGCACACTATGAAGAACGCCTGGAAGAGTAACGTTCTAGACGTGCTAGTAGGTGTGTATTGCTAGCAGAACGGTGAGGCGCCCCCCCCTCCCCTTCGGATTCACCCTCTAACTTATTTCGTCTTTTTTCGTCTTGCCCAGAAGAGCTGCATCTTTCAACAACATACATATATTTTGAGCGACGTTCACGAGCCCGCTTCAAAGCGGCTCGCGGCAAGCGTCTGGACTAGCACGCCCACCACATTGCCACATGAGGACACTCGTTCAACCGGTTTCCAGTCTCGACGTGTTTGGCGCTTCGCGTCGAGCTGCGGTCCATCAGGTAGGTCAAGTAACGACTACGTGGGTCCCGAGCTATTACTCTTACGTACTCGTACTTCGGCAGAGTCTGGCTGCGTGCTTCTTCTCCGCCGAGCTTCCAAGATAGTCGTCATTAGCTGGAGCGACTGACTCAAAGAGCAACGTCTACCTCCCCAAATAGCTGGGAAAAGTATCGCCATTTGGAGCTGCTGCTGCTACGTTCTCGCACTGCTACAGATGCGTGCTGCGACGGTCTCAGGATCGTGGAACTTCTACTGCTACATCGCTGACGAACTGCATTGCTGCACAAGACACAGCGTTCGACTTTTGAGTACCAGGGCTGGGAGAATGGGAGACTCCAACGTCACCGGTAACTTCATCAACGCCATGACAGGATCTACCGTGGTGGAAGATTAGGAGAGACAGACCGAGGAAACGGAAAATGCGGGGGGACGGGGCCTTACAAGAGCGGCTTCACCGTGCTTACTAAGCATGACGAACAACGGGGCAATAAACGACGAAAGCCGGTCATCAAGTCTGACGACAACTTCGACGACGGCTCCCCGTTCTAAGAGCGTATGCACCCCTGCAGCAAAGAGCAACATTGACCGGGAGATCGCTGGAGCAACTTCATCATTGCCTGGAATCACCGTCATCACTATCATCATGGACCGCTGGAGCTTCGTATCTCCCGGGGTCGGTCATGATGGGATTGACAGAATTACTGTACGTCTAAGAATCGCCGCATAATTATCGTGGGATCGCCGGGGAGACGTTGTGGAGAGGCATCGTCCGCGATCGGGCCACAGTACTATCTATGTATTGTTTAGAATTGATGGAGGAAACGCCTCTGGAACTGCCACATCAACATCATCGTCTACAGAAGCCGTCGGGGTATCGACATCTGGGGTCGCCTCAACGCAAGATTGCCGGGAAGATGGATCACGGGATCGATGCAAATACAAGCTCGTGGGATTGCCGGAAAGACAACTTTCGGAATCGCTACAGCACTGCTGCTCGATGGAGCTGCCGGAGGTACCGGAGCCGCCGCAACAGTAACAACGTGGCGTTGCCGCAGTGCCTTTCGGGATCGGTCCACAAAACAATAAATTGGGATTACCGAGGGGGAACGCTTTCTGGAATTTCCGCATCATCATCATCGTTTAAGGCAGTGCCGAAACATCGCTTCAAGGGTCGCTAAACTCCATCGTCGTTTGGGACTGGGCGAGCACCATTTCTGGGGTCGCTGCACCATCATCCTCGGGATTGCCAAGGGGACATCTTGATCTTAAGGGGTCGCACCTGCTTTCCGGCAAAATTTGTTTGCTTCGTAGTACGTAGCACCACACGTTTTATTTGTACGAGAGGGCAGCAAAAACGTGGTCCGTCTGCTAGACTATTTGTGCATGATTTGTTTTGTAGTATCACCAAACACACGTCTTCTCTGTATGGGGTGGTCAGAAACGTGGTCGGCTGCTACAGTAAGTAGTTATTTCTATTTCTTGGTCAAGAAACCGATCATTGAAATGTCGTTGCTCGTTTATTCTTCTCTTTGAGAATTATTAAGACGATGCAGGTGCTGCGCAGTATGAATATGAGTTTCCATACTGGTATTGATTTCGGACACATGCTACGATAGAGGTGCACCATTTTGTTTCTCGGGCTCCTCACTTTTGGAGCTCTTAACCTCACCCAAAAACTGATTTTTGATAAGAATGAAAGTGAAACCCGATGAACAAACCTATGGCCTAGGTATCCAAAAATGTCATATTGGAAAACAAGAATGACATTCCGAAAATTTTGGGTTAAGGAGCCTCGTCATTCAGAAACAAAAAGGCCGAAAAGTGCTACCTCTGTCGTAGCACACGTCTTTGGAACAACCAATATACTGGTAGTTAACACTGCTGAATTCGTCTGACCTGCGTTCGGAAACGGTGCATACGGTCAATTCTGACCGGCGCAGAAATTGTTGTAGTGTACGGAGTAATACCGTACTTAGTATGTCTCTGGTAAATGTATACTGTGACCCGAACGTGTTCCAAGGTTCTATGTGTGATATTTTGTGCGACTTGCTTGCTCGTCTATGCTTCAAACCTGTTACAGCAATGTGCTGTTACGTTGTCAGGTTACGCGTTGTAGTTGTGGCGTAAGCTGTGGAAGGATTGATCACCCATGGTAAGCGAAGCAAGAACGGGTGATGTTGTTGCGGCGCGGCAAAGGAGTAGTGAACCTTTGATGCGACAAGCAACGAATTCCACACGTAAATTCTCAGAAAAGTATGATACAGCAAGTACAAGAGTTGGAATTGTCGAGGAGACACAACAGCGTCTACTATGACGGTAGTTATTTATAGTAGACGTATGTATCGAGCGCAAGTACGATACTGTAGACCAAGTCGATAGCGTAACTATTTTCGATGGCTAACTGAAAATTTGATTTTGTCGCCTCCATCGAGGGGTCGTGTTGATGTAGGTACTTACTTAAGCAGTAGCAGGCAGCAACCTATCAAGTCGTTGATCGGTAACAAACTCGTCAGTAGCAGGTACGCGCATTACACAGCATGTGTAGTCAAAGCTCAGCAGTAGCATGATAGGATCGACTACTATTGAATTGTGGGTACGCGCATACTCGGTAGGCAGGCAAGATAGACATCAGCACCCTAGGGATATTCTGAGAAGAATATGTGGCACAATTACGTAATATCATCTTGAAGAATAGTTTTCTCGAGAAATGTACGTAATACGTCGAGCGTCGGGAAGCTTAGCTTTCTGCACAACAGTACGAAGAACTTCTGGAAGAGTAACGTTCTTGATGTGCTGGTAGGTGTGCGTTGCCAACAGAACGGTGAGGTGGGGGGCG
>JAYJMJ010210142.1:0-15920 GCA_036873875.1 Laminaria ephemera
GAGTACGAGTTGAGTTATAGAATGGTACGGCGGTATAGCACACAAGACGAAACACCTCCTCGGACTATGTTCCAAGCTGTCTTTCTCGACGGGGAGACTGCACGATAACTGTGTCTATGGAAAAATCTCGACAAGATCGTTCCAGCGCCACCCTTTTCTGCCTGTGGGTTGTGCCTGTCCCCGTTACTTTGGAAAAAACGGGCTGGGCAATTGGTCCCATTGGAGTGTTATCTTGTGTGCTATACTCGTACGGTAAGAAGAATGAGTGTGGTCATATAATACTTCGTATATATTGGTGTTGGAAGAGCTCACGCTCATGATATATATCAGCCGCAAATATCATCTACAGGAGGAGTGGCGGCCTTTTTGCGATGGTCTTTTAGTTGATTTTAGAATGTAACTGTTTTTGGCCCCGAGCGACCAGGTATACCTGTTTTTGGCCGCTGCCCAAAAAGAAAGCCTTCCTGGGCTGGTCGTGGCGGCCACTGTACACGTAAAATTTGTTTTGTTTATATAATAGCGAAACGAAGAAACAGAACACAAAATGCCAGGTACTTGGTACATGTTAGGACTCGTACATTGCTGGTGACAGAATGTTGAACCCGATCCTCAATTCAGCTTGTCCTCACTCTCCATTGCACATTATTCCCCGTGTATCCGATTGCTTGTAGGCCCGCCTCACGCTTTTGTTATGTGTAGAGTGAATTGAAGTTTCGTCTATGAAATCGTGATACAAAATCGTACATACCTGGTACTAGTTTTAAGCGCAGCAGCAGCAGCCAACCCTAATCCTAATTTATTCAAGATAATGGCCGATTTTGAGTTTTGCGCAAAGGAAGTTGACTTGAAGAGATAGGAACGGGAAGATCTGGAGAACATACAAAATCGAGATTCGTTTTCCATCATGCCTGGCCTTACTATTTACAGAGATCCATTGCTAATAGGACATTAAATACAAAAATAGGCAAAATTCTCCATCCTCGTCAAGGTCTCCTATATGACGACGGCATTCTTATTCGTGTGTACTTCTGTAGTGTACAGCAGGAAACACAGTGCTCACGAATATATACTAAAACACACTGAGATCCCCCCTCCTTCCGCATACTGTTTTGTATTTCGGCCCACTAGCACTGGATCTCCGTATTAGGACACGGCTGGTGTTGCTGCCAGGCTACTGTACAGCCTGCACGTTCCCGTTCCTATCCTTCCACGTGACTATTTTCCGCTCCCTCCCAAATTCCAAAATGTCCGCGATGAGAAGATCCAATCGCTCGACCCGGCTTCGCATTGCTGCTACAATACGTCACCCCACAAAAGCTCTTCGGTTCGAGACAGCTGTCTAGTTAGAAAATTCCTCGCGCGGCCACAGCTGCTTCGCTCCTGGATATGTCGTTCATCAGAACATATTTTTCAGTGCGCAGCGCGCTAACCAATATAACCTGCTCGCACCTCTGCATGAGCATCTCCAACCACTGTCCTCCAAACCTTGCCACTTCTACTCTCCTCGTCAATGCCTTTTTTAGACGCAATATTTAGACCCGATCCCGCACTCTTCTCGTCAACAAACGTGATGACGGGAATCCCAACCCACTCGTTCAGGGTCATCTCGTTCACCCTTGCCCTAGCCCCAACCGGAAACAGCTAGCCCGCTAGCGTGTTCCGTTCCCCGAGAGGCATTGACAGGTCTTATTCAGCGGAACGGGGTAGGGTTACAGACTCCCGGACTCATCCTCGTCAACCAAATACCAGGTGTACCGAGTATACTATTAGCTGCGCAGCGTAGACTCGGGGCATAGAGCGAGACATACCTCGATACACGGAAAAATCACCGAACATATGCGCCGACGTCCCAATACTCGATACCAGAGGTCTCATCAACCATACAAACCCTCAATCTACGTCGAGTCTGTATATTTCTAGGGCCATACAATCAAATAGTTGAAAACCTATTTTGAGGAAAAACTCGTATGCAAGGAAACGAGAAGAATCTTGACTGATGCTGAGACCGTAGGGTTGCAACAACTGGCTGTCGGCGACCAAAGTCTTAGACTGACAAATATCGAACGTTCTTCCAGCATGTCGTAATTGGTTTGGAGTTTCGCCGTGGTTCGAGCCATGAAACGTAGACCAACGCAACTGGAGCCCCCAGGTAAAGAAAACATCCAATCATGTCGCACCCACCCATTCACCTCCTCGCTCAACTACGGCAAACCATCGCCGTGCGGCTCACAATTTGTCCTTCACGATAAACCGCAAACACAGCCCACTATGTGCTGTGAAGTGCCCTGTTTGGTGAAGATCGCGTAAACACTGTTTCAGCCTCGTGTATACGTCCTGCAGAGCAATTGCAACATCGCCAATCGCGGTTGACACCTCGCCCGATTCAGAGAGCACCTAACTTGAGTGAGTCAGCACGCGCTATCGAGAGGCCATTCCCACGACGTGTCGGGTGTGCATGCAGTCCCACGTGCCCTCCGTTTGTGGCCGTCCAAAAAACAGATTACCCATACTTGACTGGGATGAAAGCTGCGTAGCGCGCGGGAGACAAACATCAGATCTAGCCAACACGAGTGCTCCGAATGAATGCCGATGCCCTCTTATTTTAGCGAGAACGCTTAAAACATGGCAGGTCTAGGCAATTCAATATACGATGCCTCTGAAGCACGCCGGACTGCGCCTTGGCCGGACGGTGGAACGCCGAGGCTGGCAGCAGGGGATGCGAACGATATCTGAGTGCTTCCACTGCGTGCGGATCGGACGCCGTTGACGGCGTGCTGTTTCGCTGTCGACATGGTCATCGTCATCATAAAGGAATTTCCCTCCCACGGGAGTCATCCACCGACTGCTGCACGGTGAACCAGGAGCTCATGACAACAGCGACGACCAGCAACACGTTGATGGAGATCAAAATAGCTCCGAACGTGGCACGGTTACTCTCACCTCCAACGTCCACTTTGATCAGTAACGCCAGGAAATTACTCAAGAAGATGATCACGCAGCCCTGTGAATGGTTTCAAACATGGTCAAAGTGTTGTGCACAGGGGGGAGGGGCATCGTGTTGGTCATACTCGTCGGCGGTGCCCTTGACAGGTCGGAATTGATGATTCCACGTCTTCAGTGCGTATTTTAACGCAAATTCTCCCGGCTCGACCTCTCTCCCGTGCTGCCAACATGCAACGTAACCCCTACGTGCAATTCGAACAACATCACGGAAGGCAAGTTCCACAGTCCGGCAGTATAGCTATGCGCCATGCTCCATGATGCACGTACGCTTGCACCACCTCAAGTGTATCCCAAAACACTACATTATATTTTTCACTTCAAGTTCAAAATTATCGTCACGACTCACCAGGCGGTACAGCCACGAGTTTGACGGGTCCGCATGGGGCCGCATCAGCTCGAACCCCAGAATACTTGCGAAAGCAAATAGACAAGCCATCGCTGCTTGTGATGCGGTACGAGGCGCAATGAAGACTAGCACCCCCGTCAAGACCATCCTCCGACCGCACTCGACCACCTCGTAGTAGTAGAACTCGGGCGCTGCGTACGAGTCAACGGCGGTCATGGATGTTACGGTGTTCGACGCACCTCCAAACATGAAAGACGGCCGGCACAACATAAGGTCGCAGACGAATGACGATACACAATGGAAACCTAATTGCACTCTGCGATATTTTTGCTCCAGCAGGAATTAAACCAGATATCGCACAGACGGGCCTATCTTCTCGACATCGACGTCTTAAACGCTTTACTAACAACTCCAAGGCTGCCTGAAACCCTAAATATATACGTTTCATCCGTGTGCACCAATTGACTGCACAATCTGCCCGTTTCCAGGTACCGGATGCCGTCGCAATTCTCACCGAAATCTTTCCAGAGGAACACGGAGGGGATCAGGTCCGGATGTCCCCTTCGTGCCTGTACTCTCGCCTCCAACTCTTGCAGCTTCTCAAAGGACCAGTTGCGGTTGGTCTGACTCTTGGATGCGGTAGAGAGTATCACAGAGGGGTTTTCGTCTCGTCTTGTCGAGTCGGCGTCTGAGGCGTCACCGGATTGGTCGGGCTCGGTAAGGATGCGTGGATTGAGCAATTCCCGGTTTTTCCAGAGAATGGCGGCATACATGACGGGAATGCCGACCGGGTACACCTGACCAGCAGCCAGGACAAGGTTCGGCCATTCAGCCGAAAGGAAACAATTTAGGACAGGAAAACATGTTTGTCAAAGGGAATCTCCCAATTTTCCTCTAAATAGCCTTGCTCGCATGACGTCTGTATTACACTGCAACGCACGCATTTGCAGCACTGGGTGCCCACGTCTACTCTCTCTCGCTCCCTCGCTTAGCGGGCCTGCTCACCAGGATCATGACTCCCGCGTAGACCTGGAAGAAGGTGTGCAAGCTCGACTTACACGATAGGCTGTAGTCAGCTCTGAGATAGCTCTCCCCCTCCACGACGTTGTCGTCGCAAGCGAAGATTTTGAACACCGAAGTAGATACCGACGTAAACACCTGCAGCCAGCGAGATAGGAAGAGATCGGTCATCCCAGGCTTGATTTACCAATTTCATTACGGTGTACCGCACGGGTCACTACGTAGTGAATAGTGAGAGTCGAGAACTTGGAAACGGTGCTGCAGGGGACAACCGCCTATACAAGACACTCTGTTCATCAGCAAGATTAGAATCTGCTTTTGCGGTGGGTTGACCGCTGTGGCTTGAACTCTTGCATTTTGTATTTTACCTCAACTGCTAAATCCGCACTCTTTGTCCATACGGCACTAGCATATTCTGAACTACAGGAAAGTGCTAACACAAACTCGCTCGATGAGCTATGTAAGCTTGCCCGAACTCTAATAGCCAGATGTAGTCCCCACTTGCCGATGCGAGCGGCACGAACAAGCTACTGCCGCCGCGAGGTCCCCCACCCCCATCAACATTCTGCCTGGTTCTTCTCAAAGCAACAGCAGTAAAACGAACAAAAACTCACCAAGAATGTTAGAAGCACCCCCGCCGCCACATGCCTCGACCACGCAGCTCTCCTTGCTGTCACCCCGGCCGAGCCATTGCCGGCCCTACGCTTCGCCAAGTGGTACGTCAATACCAGCAAACCTACCAACACCAACGGGACCAGCGTTGAAACTAGCAGACTCCCATAAAAGTTGACCGTTGGCAGGATACAGGAGGCCGAGAATACGTTCCCTATATCGAGGTTAACGACGCTGATCCACGACAAGAAACGCGAGTAGGAAGCCGGGAAATCGACCCCCGTGATGCTCGAGAAAAGAACGAGAATCTGCCACACCACCACCAAGATCTTGAGCTTGTCCAATGGCAACCTCGAAGCCCAGCGCTTGGCCCTCTCGTCAAATCCACAGCACGGTGACGTGCCGCCATTGATATCTTCTGCCTCTACTGCCTTTGATTCTTCTGCTTCACTTACACCACTGCCACCGACGGCCGAACAACTATCCTTTCGGTGGACAGACACTCCCGGGTTTCTAAGAGCGTTTCTGTCCATCACGCCTGACACCTCTCTACCAGGCCCAACGACAGCGTCGAGAGGCTCGGCACACGTCCGATCATTTTTTTCTGGCTCCGAATATTCGACCGAGGTATCTCTGCTGCGACCAGTACCGGCCTGACCACGGCAACACTTGTCCACACCTAACTCTAACGCCGGAGTATTTTGTGTATTGCACGAAGTCAGGCCGGTGCATCTTCCGGAATTGTTTCGTTTTGGCACGATGGATACCTTGATCCCTACTGAGAAGTATCTGCCAACGGACTGGCGGGCAACGTTGACGGCGGCAAGCCCTCCGATAAGGAACACTATCGCGGGGAGCAGCAGCAGAATAACCACCAACGAAAAGAATGCGCCCATGGCGATGTGCACGTGCATCGTGGTGTCGTCACAGAAGCTGCAAGCGTTGCTGATACCTCTCCCATACCCTTCCATGCACACGGCGCAATCTGGCAGAAGAACGGTACCGAGGGATTGTGCACGATAATAAACGGGAAAATTAGGTACGTGGCAGTATCAAGCGCAAACAGCAGGGGAGGTCGACGAGTAGTACGAAACAAGTGAAGTCGTGCGTCTGCTAAGTTGAGAGACATTTCCAAAGTATCATAGATTGGTGTCGAACAGTTTCGTGGCTTCCCAGTAGCACAAACACAGCAACACCATCCACCTGCAGTAAAGCAGGTCGCTCCCGTCAGAGCATTAATCCAGCGATATAATGCCATCGGCCTAAATAATGCTAGTCGATCGTTTGGTACGGATCGACCTTCCGTAGACTCACATGGACCCATGTAACCTACTTCGCAATAGTCGTCCACACTTGATACCTTCGTCGCGCCCTTGCATGCTTCCGTGTTCAGGCATTCGAACACGATCGAAGATTCCACACTAGGCCGCCAGTATCCCTTCCGGATAGGCAGCGACGCCAGTGTTGCTCCCGGGCGCTCGCAATCCACTCCGTTGTCAGTGCCGATCGTAGCACACGATTCGCACGAGACATCGGCGTCGCCATTCGTCGGCTTAGCGTATTCACCAGCTTTGCAAAGATAAAACGTCGAATCCACCTCCAGCTTGGCGCCGCTGGTGGCGTTCGAGGTGGCGCTGCCTATGGATGTCACGTGGAAACTACTGGTCAGATTGCCACCCATGTCGTGATTGGAGGAGGTTCCGACAACCTTGACGTTCACGGACATCCCAGGAGGCAACACTCCCATGGTCGGAAGTACCTCTAGATCCAAGTCAACAGCCTCGAAGTCCAGCTTCCAGATGACGTATGTCGCTCCGTTCCCCGCTGAGACTGAGAGCTCAAACGACACCGGGTCGGGACTGTAGGTCACTTCCGCTGGGGGTGTTAGGAGGCTAACAGATAGCTCGCCGCCATCATTCAGACATTCTCCGCCCTCAAGACACTCGCATAACACTCCCATCACGCCGTCCACGCACCCGCCGGGTCCGCACGCGTTGGGATCGCTGCAGTCCATAATCCTGGATACAAGCGCCAACGAGCTATTCTGTGTTTCGGTGCTGGCGCGTTCGAAAGTGTCACTACTAATGATGGCGTTGCGGACCTCGGCGACCGAGTTGGGTGAGATGATCGCCGTGGTGGGAGAGCTTCTACTAAAGTCACAGTTGTTGAGGACAAGAGAGCCGTTGGCCGAATTCATGTGGTAGATAACGGCGTCGCCGTACCAGCCAATGCAACTGCATTTGTCGATGTTAAAGAAGGTGTCGCCGTCCATTTGTATCGCGCGGGTGGCTGAGCTATCAACAAGGCCGGGACTCGATTCTAACGTGATGCCGACGGCATAAAATCTTGTCACGGCAATATACACCACGCTTCCGCCCGAGGCCATGTTGTCGGTCATGTAGTGGTTTTCAAAGGTGGCGCTCTCCACGTTGGTCAGGTAGATGGCCGCTCCTTGGGGCGATTTATTCGAAATGAGGTCGCAGCTTGAGTTCACCCACGTGGCGTCTCGTGCGTAAAATCCCCCGCCTTGGTCGCCGCCATAGTTACCTCTGATGGTGGCCCCCTCGCACATGATGCTGGCTCCCTGCTCTACAAACGAGAAACCACCATATTTTCTGAGGGCAAGTAGCGGACGTTGCGAAGCAGGGACACCATGTGTCAGCTGGACAACAGTGCTCCCACACAGAAAACAGAAATCAGAGTACAGCTCATCCAGAGGTACGCCTTGATAATGTGTAGAGGGGAAAACTCTACGGCTTCGTGAAGGGGCGAGCGGGTGTGACATCAAGCGTCGCGGTATACCGCGCGTGGGAAGGTTTACACTGTGCTGCGCTGCCAGTTAGTTCAGCGCCGAGAGTCCGACCGAACATCGAACAAACAATCTTTTCGAGACTGGCTAAGTTATTAGTTGGCAATTCGTAGGCTCACACTGCTATGTTTGATTCGAACGAGCCTCCAGTGATCGTCATTTGCCCCAAAGCCCCCGACACCACGACCGCGCCTCCGGATTCCAGCGCCTTGTTGGTTTTGAACGTCCCTCCTTCGATCGAGATCTCTGATGCCTCACGCCCGTTGCAATACAGCTTTTGCAGTAAAACACGGAACATGGAGAGGGGTGGGGCGTGGCAACGTACGAGAAGCGTATAGGCTTCATGTAACTATCCGTAAATGCTGGCGTGGCGGAAGTAACTGAAGCCAGGCGAGCGTTTGAGCATGAAGTTCTGACAAATGGTTAAGACACATGGAACATGTCGGAACACCGGTGTTTCGCCATACGGAAAGTTTAGACAGCATACGCCCACAAAGAGGTCAGCTCCGCATTGTAGTTCGACGCGTATCATACGCCTACACACGCTCGTGTCTACACGTGGGCATGCGGAAATGTCCATACCAAATCATGAGGAACACCAAAATCACCCCTGGTAAAGTACACAGGATGCACTCTGTGAAGTCAGTGTAGAAAACAGTTGGGTTCACCAACATCGAAAAATATGGGACCGGCCTAACGCAAACGTGGTGCCTCGAAAGCGATGAAGACGAGTTTCAACACTCTACCACCAAATGTAGCAACGGTAGGGGGGATGTTATAATATCATTTTCACTACCGGGTTTAGGCCACTTACGCGAGCGGCCCTGTACCTCTTGTTGGCGCAGCGTAACAAACAGCTTCATTGCGACGGCACATATCGCGAAACTAAAACGCGTTTCGGAATGTTTAGGGTGGCTTCACTCGCGCGAGTGACACTGAGCGACCGAAGTCTCAATCGTCAAAAGTCCCCTCCCTACCGAAGCCCTGCCCCGTACTGGTAGACGGCGTCAACTCGGAACTGCCACAGTGCCTTCATTGGTTGCTACAGTAATGAAAACTGCCGAGTCCCTTACCGCGCCCCCACTCTCGGTCGCGGCGTTGTTCGCAATCAAGCCCGAGATTATCTTCACTTCGACGTTGTCTTCAGCGTAGAGGAACCCGCCTTTTGCGCTAGAACCGCCCGAGAAGTTGCCTCCAACGACGTTGGTATCGCTGCTCCCTGCTGCGACTGCACGTCATGAATGAGGGACCACAAGGAGTCAGTTTAAAACTCAGATTAAGACGATCAAGCTAACGGCAAATCAGGTAAGCCTTTGGACATAGGGTCGGGAGAGTAGACCGTCATCCACGGTGGACCAAACCGTTAGTTATATTATAGTACTATCCACTAGAGCACTCAGTCGCTGTGACTAAGTGGTCTAGTGGATAGTGCTACATATAACCAACAAAATATATGTTTTGGAACTTGTGGCACTCTCGCCAGCATTGATCTCCGGGGCACTCCCCTCGCTACAGGACAAGCGTCTAGGAATATACTATCATTAACTATTCAAAATATTATTATGTACACACGCTTGAAAATAATAAATATAAAGTCGGTGAGAATTGAACCCACGACACACGCATGTCAGTTATATAGCACTATCCACTATTAATAGACCACTTAGTCACTGAAATCCTAGATCTCCCAGCTGTAGTATATTTCTAATTTTTTATACAAAAATGTTGAATATGAAGTCGGTGAGATTTGAACCCACGACACACGCGTGTTAGTTATATAGCACTATCTTCTGGACCACTTAGACATATCTATTACTTTCAAGCGTGCGCGCATAAAAATATTATGAATAGTTGTGACGGTATATTCCTAGACGCTCGTCCTGTGGCGAGGGGAGTGTCCCGGAGATCAATGCTGGCGAGATTTGGTGCTACGAGCTCAAAAGCATATTTTTTGTTAGTTATATACTTCGTATTACTATACTATTCACTAGACCACTCAGTCACATTGACTTGAGAGGTCTAGTGGATAGTGCCATATAACTAACAAAATCACTGTTGTAGACGCAAACCACGTGCTTGGATCAGGCTACGTACTATATCTAGGCTGATCGGAGCACAATATTACAACTGTGATGAATTATGCCAGGATCTATTGGTGTCAAATGCTGTAGAGCCAAGAAGCTAGAAATCCCCACCGGAGAATGCGTAACGTATTGCTCCTTGGCGAGAACGGCGTGCGTGTCCGCTTGCGCCTTCCGAATGGCCAAATCGTCGCGCAGATACGAGCACTCGCAATGACTATCGATATGTTTGCTGGCTTGTTTCCAGCTGGTCTTTCAACGTCCCGCACCGAGGAAGACCAAATGGCACACTCACGTATACCCCCTCCGTTGGCCGCCATATTGTTTAGCATAGCCGTTCCATTGTTGAAAAAGCTCGTGCCCAAACCATAGAAGCAGCCGCCACCTTGAACCGCAAAATTTCCGTCGCAAAGAACGTCGTTGAAGAGGATCGTGCCATTTGCATCCCACCCCAGCACCTGGACAACAGAGTTTGTAGTTGGTCATAGTATCAGAGGTTTGCCTCACAATGACACTATTTCGCAGCTTCGTGGTAGTCGTCAGCGCAGGTTGCCAAATTGGTGCTGTACCGTTTACTAGGCATTAGGGCCGGCCCATCCGTCCCAATGGTGGAGGGTACATATTTTAGAGCTAAGATATCAACGAGGTATCATGCAGTACATGCCATATACCTGAAACGTAGTTGGCGATAGCAATATCATAGCTATGTATGGGGGAATACTATATGAGTCCCGGAGGTATCGGTTTTAAACCGTAATTGATCTGTCAGTCTTGTGGGCCGTTCGAGGATGGATTTAGTCCACAAGATATAAGGTATTGTAGCTGTCGCTAGGACTTCGCGCAGCAAGACATTTGTAACTGTCATCAGCTTGTCTGCGTTGGTGGATGATGGACGGTCGTTGTACAAAACTTAGCAGCAGTCAGCAACAGCCAACGTAGCAGCCAGCAGCAGCAGCAGTCACCAGCATAAGTCAGCAGCAGGAGCCAGTAGCAGCAACTAGCAGCAGCCACCACCAGCAGCAGCAGCAGCAGCAGCTAGCAGCAGCTAGCAGCCACCGGCAGGCAGTAGCAACCAACAGCAGCAGGCAGCACCAGGCAGCAGCAGACAGCAGCAGGCAGAGAGCGGGCAGCAGCATGCAGCAACAGGCAGTCAAGCCAGCATTAGCCCTAACCAGTAGGGGCATCGGCATACAACAGCAGGCAGCAGCAGCAGGCAGCAGAAGGCAACGAAGCTAGCAGCAGCCAGGAGCAGCTAGCAGCGGCTATTGTATGGTCTTAAAACCCGGAGGTCAAGAAAGCCCAATTTGAGTTTGGTAAAACGCTACACAATATTTTGGGACAACCGTTGGTTATACACACCCACAACGCAAGGTCACAGAAAGCCATGATCGACCGTCTCTACCATGGTCTTTGGTCCGTCCGCACGAGGGCCGTGGCAGATGACGACGACAAATCCAAGCGTATGCCGTTGTCTCTGTTGCTTGCGATGCTCTATATCGCTGTCCAGCCAGGTGCGTTGTAGTACACTATTAATAATCCCAGGTAATACGATCGGAAGATTCGGCTTCAGTTTTTAGTTTATTTTTTACAAAAAACACGTGTTATAGATAGTGATAGGAATGATACGCAACTTGAATACACATATACCTGGTATGATAGTATACAACTATTCCCGACGCCTCACAGCGAACCAGACTCGACTACTGTCGACCATCGTGTGGGACCTCAGGCTGGGATACTTTACGCGCCCGTAGCTCCAGCTCGCGGCCGCCTTCGACAGCGCTCTGTTCGGCCATCCCCTCCGTTGCTCCCGCCTTGCCCCCTCCGCTACCTACCCCCTCCGGGACGCTCGCCACCTCCGAGAGTTAAAGACGAGAACTCCGCGAATCGTTTAGCCAGCAAGTTCCCAGGAATTTCCTGAGCGAGGGCTTCGTGATCAGGTGCGGTTACACGGCCGGGTCGTTTGACTTTCGGCGTGCTGGTTGCAGTGCCTCTGCTACTGAAATACGAATGGGTACAGGGCTTCAAAAACATTTCCTGAACTCGTAATAGCTAAAAGCTGGTGTTGAGGTCGAAGCTCGTACTGCCGGTTTCGAGAACGCCTCTGCTAAGTCTCGGTTCTATGCTCATGTTGGCTTTGCTGCTGTGCTGCTGCTGCTGCTGCTGTTGCTGCTGCTGCTGGGCTGCTGCTACTGCTGATTCCGTGTTTGCTGGCGCATGCAAAACATCGGAGAGTCATCTGCAGATCGGATGATACGATTGTAGGGCATCCTGACGACACATCAAGCCGAGCCAATACGCTGCCATCTATATACGAGCAATGACCTGGGGCGACAACAACGGACCGATTGAGGGGACAGATCTACATCGTCCACCATCGTAACTCCACACACGTCTCTCCAATTACGTGTACACTTTGTGCTCTACGGATAATTATTTATCATGTCTATACACAACAACAGAAGAGAACGAATACAACCACGAGCAGGAGCAGCACCAACATCAATCTAGTAGTTCAACACGAAAGCAGAGGAGGCCTCAGCGAACAGGGCTAGATTGTTCTCATTGGCGGCGATCCTTGAAGGCAGCCACCAGTTGTTCAAATTCACGAGGGTGGCAGCTGTGTAAAGAGTACGTCCGCCGACGCGAAGAGCATATTCGACAAGACAGTCAGTTTGCTTTCTTCAAGCATCTCAAGAGGATGGACGTCAAAACAAGGCGTTTGACTCGCAGCACATCAAGCATGACGAAGGTAGATTGCTGCGGGACGACGGCCGCTTCCGCGAGCGCTAGGTCAGGAGGTTTAATATACTGCCGAAGACAAAGTGGCCGACTCATGACCCGACTATCTTGGACGAGCTCAAAATCTGGCCCCCGCGCAGGGCGATGGACGACGTCCCGTCTACGATTTTTACGGGTGGAAGCAGATTATGAGCGATGGTGAACCGCAAGGTGGTTGGGGCTGATGGCCTCCCGTCTGAACCCCTGACGACCCTGACCGATGAAAGACACTCGGACGTTGTGGGAAGGTTCTACGAGATCATTGTCGCTGTGTGAGGGGACGGTGCATGCCGCAACATTGCAAGAAATATAGCACGAGGTGTGGCAACTATCGTGGCCACTCCATCGCGGAGCACTCCTCATACCGTCACGGGCCGCCCCAGTGACTACTGCGAGCGCGAAGGCATTCTGCCGGAGGAATAGTGTAGCGTTATAGACAAGCTTTCGACTGTTGACACGATGATCACGGTTCGACGTCTAAGGGAATCGGCGTGTAAGAAGGACGCCCTCTGTACATACTTCGTATGCTTTACCGACCGCACCAAGGCCCATAACTCCTTCTGTAGGCTGTCTTAGCGTGCTTTGGCGTGTCACCAAGAATGCTCGCCATCATCCATCAGTTCCATCACTGCATGCGATCATGCGTGCGGCTGGATGATGGCGAGTGTTCAGATACGTTTGACGTGGGGTAGACCCTATGGCAAGGTATGTGTTCGCGTTACTGCTGTTCAACGTTTTTGTCACGTCGATGCTACACGCGGCCTAGAAAAGCTTCCTCGCGGATGCGGCCATCGTGCAGAGCATGGTTCAACTTCAAAGGACGGCGGATAAGGGAGACAAGAACGACAAGCATGGACGGGGAAAGTCGATGGGCAAAGGATGAAGGAGGAGGCCGAGAAGCTGTGGGGAATGCTGTACGCAGGCCATGCCGGCAACGTATCGCTATTACAAGGCAAAATTCGAGTCAAATCGACGAACAGTGGGGATGCTAAACCTTCTGCGCGGTAATCAGGAACGCACGTACTGTGGGGGGGAAGGGATGACACTTGTAACCACGGCTTGGCCAAAACGCCGCCAACGATAAAGCCTCGCGCGTGCAAGTCGAGCTCGAACGCAAAAGCGATGGCACTAAACAAGAAAGTTACGGTCGAACCCTGTTCCGCTAATTCGGAACACAATACGAGTATACTCGTATAGGGTGGTAATGTATGTAATGAAATTAATTATCATTATTTACATTATTTTAGGGGAGGGGGCTGGAAATTAATTTATTTTGCGAAAGAGGGACGCAATACGAGTACCAGGTATATCGTTTTCATATGATTTCATTCAGCAGAACGATACGTTCCGATATTCCCATATTTTTCATAGCTTCACTGATCGTACAGCCGTTCTGTCTGTCGAACAGCAGGCTACGCACAGCTCTTTATGTATTATTTCATTCAGCAGAACGATACGTTCCGATATTCCGATATTTTTCGATAGCTTCACTGATCGTATACGACGGCATATTGAACAGGGCACGAAAGGAAGGCACGAGTGTGGATTCCTCCACTGGTTATAGATGTGTCGTGCGCTGGTCAGCAGGCAACCGATACACGGTAAACAAGTAGAACACGAAGTACATCATCTGGATGCTCAGGTCGATTCCATCGTGCGGTGGTTGAAGATTTGTTTATCAAAATTATTACAAGGTTTCTGCGGATGACGCCGCCCGCTCAATGAAGCGAATCCAACACCTTGACAGCGCGATAGTGGCCGATAGGACCACACGGAAAATAACAACGTTTTGCATTAACACGGTAGTTCACCGGCAGTAGCGATAGCGGCCGATAAGACCACATAGGAAACAACATTTTTTTTATATTAAGACGGTAGTTCACCAACGCGGTTGAAAAACCACGGATAACCGCAAAGAAACGACCTTGAAGACAATGCGCCAAGAAACACAACACTCCACTGAATCTTTGGCTGGTGCTACGGTCTGGGGGGGCATTTTTAGAGCTTTTTTTTCAGTCGTCCGGAGCCACTCGAAAGAGTGACTGCCCTCTTTGTTTGCGGTCTTCCAGCTTTTATGCTTTTTGATTTCGCGATATGTACTACCTTGGGATTCTTGCCACTTGCGCTGCGCCAACAAAACAAAAAATCCTGTTTGGAGAGAGATAATGAGTCACTCGCCCGAGTGGCCTAAACGCGGTAGTGAAAATGGGGGTGCCCCCCCTACATGTAGGACCAAACCTTAACACCTTGCGCGTCGAAGCCGCGAAAAGATTAATATATTCACATTATACATTCTACACACCAGATGCGTATACCTCAACTATTACTCAAACAAAAAACAACATGCCTCCAAGAGCGCACGCAAACCAACACTGCCCAAAGCAATATTCAACGAAGTCAGCAATCCCCGATCGCAACTCAATACTACATCGCCGGCTCCGGGTAAAATAGCAGTAGTAGTGTTGGTTTTGTGGGTGATTCCATAAACTTGCATGTATATTTTTGTGTGCTTTGGGTATAGGTTGACTTCGGGGCTTACGCGGCAAGAGTATTAAGTTGGGCGGCGTCTGAATATCAAAGTGTCGTTGTTTTCTTTGAGGTCCTATCGGCCATAATCGCTACTACTGCCGGTGAACTACCGTCTTAATGCAAATCGTTGTTATTTTCCGTGTGGTCCTATCGGCCACTATCGCGCTGTCAAGGTCTTGGATTCGCTGCATTGAGCGGGCGGCATCAGCCGCAAAAACCTTGTACTAATATCAACGGTAGCTTTATCGTGTCCGGCTCAGTATCGGATTCCCGAAACTCGATTTCTCGAGGTTACACTCCTCCCTTGTTCGAGCGCTTTCTTCGAGGAATGATGATACTTCGTATGATACCTGGGGTGCACGAAAGACAAAACACAGCACAGCACGGCACAGCACGGCACAGCACGGCACAGCACCGCACAGCACCGCACAGCACCGCACAGCACGGCAGGGCGCGGCACCGCACGGCACCGCACGGCGCTGTGCTGCTGAGCTAGCGCTACGCTGCGCTGCTGGGTGAGACTTGCGAAAACACGAGAAAAAAAATAAATAAAAAGTGAAAAAAAAAGAACGTGAAGAGCAAAAAGCAATCAATGAAGAAAGGAGGGGGTGAAGAGGGCAGACCTACAGAAAGAGCGAGACGGTGGGGACTCTCTCCTTGCCACGACCGATAGCAGTATTAGGCAGCATTACCGCACAACCTTCTGCGCGTTGAAACATGCGCGCAGCAGTTACAAACC
>JAYJMJ010210250.1:0-40115 GCA_036873875.1 Laminaria ephemera
ATTACGCAATTATGGACACGGGATAAGCGCCTACTCGATGTTGCTGCAGAGCTTGGTATCGCTTACACCCGCGCCTGAATGACAATCTTTGATTCTTTCATTGAAGCGGACCTGGGTTGATGACAATCCGCGGACTTATCTTGGTTACGGTCCTACTCTTTTTAAGCCCCGTACCATAAGATGTCGGATCCGGACAGGATATGGTATCAATGGGACCAAATGATGTCCGTTTTCTTGCTTCACCCCTCGTAACCTTTTCAAATTTAAATAAAATTTAGTGGACCATAAGTTGTCCGATAGAATTTTACGTTTCGATAAGTTATTGATTTAATTTTCTATTGTTACCATAAGATGTCCGATTTCAGTGCGTTTCGCAAAATGGATGGCGTATTGCTCGGACATCAATAGAACAAATTTGAAAAAACGAATCTTTTGGAGATTGATTGCCAGGGATAGGCAATCAAGATTTTTCGGTATTTTTTAAGAGATGGCTGCGCTAACAACTAATTGGTGTCACGCTTACTTGCTTAATAGTCGCTAAACCCAAGTAACAAAGAGCAGAAATTAGGCCTGGTTTGAGGGAGAAAATTGCATTTGCTCAACACATAGGCATAATCGCCAAAGAGCATAACCATCTCCGCTCCTTCCTTACAATCACAATCGATTGAGAGGTGCGCGATGTTGGGATCAATCAAAGCTTTATTGGACGCTATCTCACAATATTCTTTGGCTAATTCTCTTTATAAATTTCTACAATTCGCTGGTAGGTTCTTAATCAGTTCTGCAATCCCTAAAAAAATCTGTATCGAGATACTGTCCACCGAGCAAAATATTGTTCTGCCGTTGTAATCCAGAGAATGCCCGATGTAACGGACGTATAAAATCCTCGAAATAGCCTGTGCCACCCGTCGTTTTGTTTATCGGATGGGCAATATCGATGTGAGCATCCGTTTCAAAGAACGCGTGCGAAGCGCTTTCTATTGCAACAGCTGATGATTGCTCGAAACTATTCAGAAACGATTTGTACTGCAACTTGTTGGTATGGGACTGTTCTGTCGCTATGCCCATTTCAGGGCGGGGAGATCGTGCAGGCATGCTGTGAATTCCGAATGAGGGCCAATCCGGTGAAGATGATACTGCAGTTCCCGTCAAGATGTAGCCGATTAGAGTTTCTTATACTATTCGAATGCAGTCATTTCAAAAACAAGATTTTATCCAAGACCTAACAATCGCCACGTCTGGTCTTGGTTCTGACTGAGCTATTGAATTTGTTAAGTAGTGCGCCTGTGGATGATCGATAGGTTTGCCCAGTATCGAGATCGGGTACCCAGAGCGCAGTGCCGATTCGGCAAACCTTGTAAAAATTATGGCAACCCCTCCCTCTGCCATGACCATTGCCAGGGCGGCGGCACTAGTATCAACCATGCTTCGAGCTTGAGTATTGTTATTACTCAGACCATGAGCAGACAGGTAGCTATTCCAATTGTCTTCATAGCCAAGAATATGAATGGCCGGGTATCGCAGTAAATCAGCCGCATCATTGATTTCATCTTTCATATTTGCAGCACCCACGGGCACAACTGTTTCAGTGGATATTTTCTCTACCTGCAGCCCCGACCAGTCGCCTAAGCCAATGCGTAGATCGATATCCACCACCTCGTCGTCAATCGTATTGGCCCAGATAGTAGACACCAAACGAATATTAATACCTGGATGCTCCTCTAAGAAGGAAGGCAACAAGGGAGCCAGCCAATGACATGCTGTTGAGACCGACACCCTGATGGTGACGGTTTGATCAACCGCGCGCCCGAACAGACTCGCCGTAGACAGATTGATGTCAGACAGCGCCTTTCGCACTGTGTGAACATAAGCCTGTCCCATATTAGTAAGCTCGAGAGATCTTGGTTTACGTAAAAAAAGGGGGCACCCGAGTCTGGCTTCAAGCGATTTTATGTGCAGGCTAACAGCGGTCTGAGTAAGGCCAAGCTCTTTTCCGGCTTCAGTGAAATTAAGCAGCCTAGCGGAAGCCTCAAAAGTACGGAGCCAAACTAAATTGGGTGTGTTATTGCTCATCTAAACACCAAAGTATTTTTGACCCTGAAGGTCAATATTTATCATTTCCATTTTCTGTTCAACATCCCGATACTGCGCAGCCTGGTGAATCAACAACTGTTCAACCAAATCTATTACTTATAGTGCCGCGAGATACGAATAGCATGCATATGTTAAACAAATTTGAAGCAGAACTCATAGACCTTCCTTTAGACGCGACAGCATCTATGCAAACCACCGCGTTAGTGGTCAATCTGAACGATACGCGGGTTGAACGATTCGAAAATCCTGCTCATGGCGATGTGACTTGGCGCACCCTATTTTCATCAGACAAAACGCCAACCTCAGATGTATTACTAGGGGTGGCAGACTTCACGCCTCATGGTGTGCTGAGCCTACATCGGCATGCACCGGCGGAATTCTATCTTTGTTTGTCCGGGTCAGGTGTAGTAACCATTGACCAGGTCGAGCATCCGATGAGCCCCGGGTCAGCGGTCTTCGTTCCTGCAAACGCAGAGCATGGTGTTGTGGCAGGCGCAGGCGGTCTGTCCATGGCTTACGGATTCGCACAGGACTCGTTCTCTGATATCGAGTATGTCTTTTCTGCGCCTACCCCGACAATCATCAAATAACGGGACTGATACTAGATTTGATTTAACCCCGTGACCCTTGTCGTGCACCGCCGTTCTTGACTTGACTATCACGTCAGAAGCGTTATTGTTTTCGCATGTGGATCAAAAGGAAATATCATGTCAGCTAATGACCGTTCACTCTATCTGCGCTACGCAGAGGCCCTGCAACACCCAAGCGATTTCTCACGCGCAGTTTCAGAGTTTTACGCACCAGACGCCAACATCAACATTGTCCATCCATTCAATCAAATGCAAGGGGCAGGCGTATACGCTGATAAATTCTTGCGGCCGTTACAACACGCTTTTGAAGGGCTTTACAGACGCGACGACATATTCATGGCCGGCCAATTTGAAGGACAAAGCTGGATCAGTTCCACCGGCTACTACGTCGGACGCTTTGCTCAAGACTGGATAGGTCTCAAGGCCACAAGCACGCTGAGCTATTTACGCTATGGTGAGTTCCATCGTATGGAGAACGGTAAAGCCGTTGAAAGCTATATTTACTTGGACATTCCGGAACTGATGATCGCCTGCAATCAATGGCCCTTGGCCATTGGGCCAGGTTTGTCGCGTGGTTATACCGGGTTGATCCAAGGTCCGGCGAGCAACGACGGCGTAATCAAGAACGCCACCGATCCTGCCGAGGGTCAACGCAGTTATCAGATCGTGACGGATATGCTCGCTGGGTTGGCGACCAAGGATGAAGCGTGGCGACCATATTGGCACACAAACATGATGTGGTACGGCCCGGGGGCATTTGGTAGTTTTGTTGGTATCGACGAGTTTGCATCTTTTCAGGTTCCCTTTGAATCGCAGTTTGACGGATGGTCAGGCGGATCCGGAAACAACGGGATGACCAAGCACTTCACAAGATATGGTGACGGAAATTATACTTGCTCAGGTGGTTGGCCATCCCTCACAGGTGTCAACGTGAAGCCGTTCCTTGGACAAGGCCCCACACAAGAGCGGGTCTTCATGCGTGTCTGCGACTGGTGGCGGCGAGAAGATGAGCTGCTTCTCGAGAACTGGGTTTTTGTCGATGTCCCGCATGCTTTGCTGCAACTGGGATATGACCCATTACCTAGCTGGCAGGCCTGATTGTATTTTAAGTGATGACTTGTTACCTGATCCCTTGAATAACATCACGCCCCAATTGGTTTGCCAGATGAAGGGTATCAACCATGCACCAGTTCTCGATAATCTTGCCGTTTTGACATCGCCACCAGTCGCAGTCCCTGAGATAGATTCGCGTGTTGGTCGTGTCTATACCCATAAAAGGTTGGCGTTGTATGCCGGTAATTGGCTGGCCAACCACTTAAAAATGCGTAGTCGCCATCGCCTGATTTGCACTGGATGCCGACATCGCTAATACCGTCTTGACGACCGTCTCCCCATCCTTCAAACGTTTTCTCGAACGGAACCTGAAAATCACGGAACGCGTCGACCGTTGTGTAAGAGCCGAACCCTCCGGGTCCATACCACAGCATTTTTTCATCCCAGTACTGCCTCCATGCGGCGTCTTCAGAGGTAAGTTGCATGAGCATTGACTCAACCAGTTTGCCGGAACGTGTCGATTGCTCAGGGTTGGCAGGAGCCAGTTCAAGACCGTCCTGTGTCGCAGGACCAGGTACGACACCTTCGTAACCTTGTCGTGAGATGGTTGATGATCTCCTTGGGCACGTACGCTCTGATACATAATTTGCCTGGCAACCGCCGCAGATACTTCTGGGCGCAAATCTACAAACATAAAACCAATACCTCCCCTTAGCGCGCTGAGCGCCGTCGAGGCTGCGTACTTGCTCATATTGCTCCAGCCGCCATTGAGTCGGACTGCAATTATGCACTCGACGAAATTCACGATAAAAGTTCGATTTTGTTGTGAAACCAGATTCGAGCATGGCCTGCTGTACGCTGATGTTACTCTGGCACATCATGTCGCGCTTTACATCGATGTGCATAATCGAAAAAACATTGATTCTGGCGTAACACGAAAAGGAACACAAATAAGCATGTTCGCCTATCAGTGCGATATCAGACAAGCAAATGCGAGTAAAGTAGGCTTTCATGTTCTCTATGAAGTATCCTTTACATGCTTACGCTACAAACACAACTAGACCGTACCTGTCGCTCCATCCAGCATGAAATCGGTATCGGCAACGTGGCCAATTATATTCCTGCGCTAGCACAGGTTTCACCAGATAAATTTGGTGCAGCGATCGTCACCGTAACTGGTGAGAAAGCGTTTTTTGGTGCCGCTCAGGAAAGCTTTTCCATTCAAAGTATCTCTAAAGTTTTCGCATTAACCGAAGCGCTAAACCTACACGGTATAGCACTCTGGGACCGGGTAGGTCGAGAACCATCGGGCAATGCATTTAATTCAATTGTGCAGCTTGAAATTGAAGAAGGCATTCCACGTAACCCGTTCATCAATGCTGGTGCATTGGTAGTAACAGACGCACTACTTGAGACTCAGAACACTGGAGACTGCACCGCGAAGTTACTTGCAACCGTTCAAGCTCTAGCAAGTGACAGCTCTATCGCAATAGATGAAGTAGTAGCTGAATCTGAACGCGCTACTGCCTACCGTAATGCAAGCCTTGCCCATTTCATGCAGAGCTTTGGAAATCTTAGAAGACCAGTCAGCGATGTGCTGGACGTATATTGTCAACAATGCGCTATTGCTATGAATTGCGAACAACTAGCACGCAGCGCACTTTACTTGGCCAACAACGGTACAGACCCGCTGACGGGAATACAAATTGTTGATGAAGAACGTGCGCGCAGAATCAATGCAATGATGATGCTGTGCGGACACTACGATGCATCTGGTGATTTTGCCTACCGCGTGGGACTACCAGGTAAAAGCGGCGTTGGTGGTGGAGTGGTCGTGGTGGTTCCGGATATTGCAGCTGTTGCTGTGTGGTCCCCATGCCTGAATGCCAACGGCAATTCGCATGCTGGCACGGCAGCTCTAGAAGCTTTGGTAAGACTCACAAAATGGAATGTATTGTAGAAAAGAAGCAAGGCGTTGTCGCGATATTTGCCAGTATCGTCGGTGGTCTTCTTAGAACACGCCTTAGTTTCCGCCAAATTTAGCTGCATTCGGTATTGTGCGCAAGTAGTTCCAGAAATTGATAATAATGAAAATATTTACACCTATGGCGACGTGCTGTCAGGCATTATGAATCACTATGCGTCAGGGTACGCCGTACCATGAATCGAAAATTTGGCAATTTTAAGCCTACTTTTCGTCTTCCTTCTTTATGAACCCAAATACAGATATATGACTACGCTTACAAAATTCGAAAACTGCAGCACCGAAGTCGTTCAAAAAGATATCTCTGATCTTATTGTTTCAGGCAATCCCGTACACACTTCCTGGCCTCATTTTGTCGGTAACAACGAAACCGTCCGTTCGGGCGTCTGGCAAAGTACCGCAGGTGTGTTTCGCGGGCCTATGAATGATCAAATCGAGTTTTGCCATATTATCGAAGGCGAAGCCAGGATTGTGACTGAAGATAATGAGAGTTTTATCGTCAAAGCCGGTGACGGTTTTGTTATGGACAATGGCTTGCAACCGGTTTGGCATGTCGATAACTTCGTGAAAAAGCATTTTGTGATTATATCGACGCCATCCTAACAGGCATGTAGGATGGCTCGTCGACGCACTTTGGGATTGATGGTTTGGGTCAGAGAATTCGTCTATCCCCAATCCATAACAACCTTGCCGGCCTCGCCTGCATTCATCGCTGCAAACCCATCTTCAAATTCATCAATCCCAATGCGATGCGTAATCAACTCCGAAAGATCCAATCCGCTTTGCACCAATGCAATCATTTTGTACCAGGTTTCAAATATCTCGCGTCCGTAGATGCCTTTTATGTTTAGCATCTTAAAAATAACTTCGTTCCAATCCACAGCAAACTCTGTTGGTGCAATACCTAGCAATGCAATCTTGCCGCCATTGTTCATCGTCTCTATCATGTCACGCATGGCAGGTGCCGAACCTGACATCTCCAGACCAACATCAAAACCTTCTGTCATGCCCAGCTTGGTCATCACTTCGGTCAAACTTTCTTCGCTTGCATTGACAACAGTCTGTACGCCGAGCCGTTTGGCCAGTGCAATGCGGTAAGGGTTGATGTCAGTGATAACCACTTTGCGTGCGCCAACTCGTTGAGCGACCAAAGCACCCATAATCCCAATCGGTCCAGCCCCAGTGACCAGCACATCCTCGCCTACTAAATCAAAACTAAGGGCTGTGTGCACAGCGTTGCCAAATGGGTCGAAGATCGCGGCTATTTCATCGGGGACATCTTCAGGGATAGGCACCACATTAACTTCAGGAATACAAACGTACTCTGCGAAGCTTCCAGGCCGATTCACTCCGACGCCTAGCGTGTTGTGACAAAGATGGCCACGCCCCGCTCGGCAGTTACGGCAGATACCACAAACAATATGCCCTTCACCTGAAACACGTTGCCCTATTTGAAACTTCGTAGCAGCCGCACCAGTTTCCACTATCTCGCCACAAAACTCATGGCCAACCACCATCGGCACCGGTACCGTCTTCGCAGACCATTCATCCCACTTCCAGATATGTAAATCGGTTCCACAGATGGCCGATTTGCGAACCTTGATGAGCACATCCTGCGGGCCCGGTTCTGGCACGGGTACCTGCTCCATCCATAAGCCTTGGCGTGGTTCAGACTTTACTAACGCTTTCATTTCATTTGCCATCAGATCACCTTCAACTCACGACCAGTTTCTATAAATGCATCGATAGCTTGGTCAAGTTCATCGATGGTATGCGCGGCAGACATTTGTGTGCGAATTCGATCTGCACCCTTGGGCACCACTGGAAAACTGAATGGCGCAACATATACACCTCGTGCATCCATGCCACGAGCCATATCCTGTGCAAGCTGAGCGTCCCGGAGCATCACTGGAATGATCGGATGTTCACCGGGCAATAGATCAAAACCAGCATCGGTGATTTTGTTACGAAAATATTCAGCATTACGCATTAACAATCCACGCCGCTCAGTGGATGCCTCTAACATGTCGAGCACCTTCAATGAGGTCGCGGTGATCACAGGCGCTAGCGTATTGGAAAACAAATAAGGCCGCGAGCGTTGTCGTAGCCAATCAATCACTTCACGTCTCCCAGATGTGTAGCCACCCGATGCACCGCCTAACGCTTTACCCAGCGTGCCGGTAATGATATCCACACGGCCCATCACTTCACAATGTTCATGCGTTCCCCGCCCGGTTGCACCCATAAAACCCACCGCATGACTGTCGTCGACCATGACCATCGCACCGTGTGCTTCAGCTAGGTCGCATATTTGCGGCAATTTGGCAATATAGCCATCCATAGAAAACACACCATCGGTAACGATCAATTTAAACCGGCTGTGACTCGCCGATTTTAGCTGCGCTTCCAGATCGTTCATGTCGGAGTTTGCATAACGAAAACGTTGCGCCTTGCATAAGCGCACGCCATCAATGATCGATGCGTGATTCAAAGCATCGGAGATAATCGCATCTTCCGGGCCGAGTATGGTTTCAAACAAACCGGTGTTGGCATCAAAGCAACTGGAATACAGAATGGTATCTTCGAAGCCTAGAAAGTTCGAAAGACGAGCTTCGAGCTGTTTATGTTCTTCCTGTGTCCCACAGATAAAGCGTACCGACGACATACCGTAACCGTAGCGATCAATCGCCTCATGCGCTGCGGCCAACATGTCTGGATGGTTGGAAAGCCCAAGATAATTATTGGCGCACAAATTGATGATGGAGCGCCCGTTATCCAAAACAACGGTGCCCGACTGCGGGCTGGTAATAACTCGTTCTGTTTTGTACAGGCCGGTAGTTTTTAAGTCACCCAGTTCCTTTGCCAGATACTCGATAAAATGGTCACTCATTAAGACTCTCTCAGTTATGTCTTTAGCTTTAACAGTTAGCGTACGTGGACCTTGTATCATACTAATTTGATAAAAGTCACCGGTGCATCTCTCTCGCCTAGCCAAAACACTAACCGTGGGGTGCTGTTGACAGAGATAATGAAGTTGTTGATGTTTATCTGCAAAAACATATCCTGTACCTAATACTATCGATTCTGGCTATCAGATCGGTGGAGCTGCGCGCTCAGTGATCAACTGTCCGGCGGTCATTCTCTCCCGGTGAATCATATACAGCCCCGCACAAATAATGATGGCGATGCCCGTTAGGCTAAGAGCATTAGGGAAGTCGTGGAAAACCAAATATCCAAACAAGGTGGCCACTGGTAACTCAAAATACTGCAACGGGGCCAAAGTGGCAGATGGTGCTAACGACAGTGCGTAAGTCATCATCATGTGGCTTATTGTGGCGAAGAACCCCGCACCGAAGAGCCACAGCCAGGCAATTCCCTTTGGCCAAACTGGATCGAATAAATCAGAGCCGGAGCCTTGGGCTAGCAGTAGGACTGGTATGCAAAACAAACTGGCGATCAGACCAGTATGGAATTGCAGAGTAACAGGATGCATCTGGCGAGACAGACCTCGTGTCACAAGAATGTAGAAAGCGAAAGCGACTGCCGTACCAAGTGGAATCAGCGCCACCGCACCGAAGGCTGCAAAGCTAGGCTGGATCACAAATAAGACGCCGACAAATCCTACCAGGCACGCCGCAATGCGGCGCGGGCCGACTTCTTCGCTTAGGTAAAATTTACCGAACAACAAAACAATGAAAGGCGCCACGAACACAATGGCCAGTGCGTCGGCAAGCGGCATTACACGGATCGCGGTGACGAAGCAAAAGGTTGCAAAAAGCAAAAGTAATGCACGTAATATCAGGGGCAACCATTGCTTGCGCTCCACGTACAAGGATAGTCCCATGACTCGAATAAACGGAGCCATTAACGCGCACTGCACGACAAAGCGCGCACCTGTAATCTGCCCAACCGGTACGCTAGAGGACGCCAGTTTGGCTGCCACGTCCAGCAATGGAGCGGTTACACAAAAACCAAGCATCAGCGCGACACCGATAAGAATGTTGTCCGAGGATGGAGCCGAAGATGCGGTGTTTGTCATGAGATCGTTTTGCGTTTTCTCACGGACAAGTTCCGTAGAGAATTAGTCCATCAAGGTTGTACAACCAGTACCCTTTTTCAAGCCGACAGCGCGGAACCGACTTTGTCAGAGAATCTGCGTAGTGGGCAGAGTCTACTACTGATTCGAAACCCTAACGCTCGCTTTCGACATTCTAAACAGCAATTGCATCTAGCATAGCTGGCTGGAACTCGGTCATCTTAGTTATAGTAGTTCTACAATGAAAAACGCCTCCGTGGAGCAATTTTAATTACACTTCATACGCGTAATTTTAGAAAGCGTAGTTAATAACAAAACCAGTAAACAATTGCTTGTCTGTACCAGTTTGAGTGATCGGGCTGTCCGCTGCATCACCATCCAATGCGTTGTAGGCCACAGTACCGGTGACAGACCAACGTTCATCGATAGTGCGTACGCCATAAAGCGCTACTTGCTTATATTCCAATCCACCTGATGCGTTGAATTCGTTTAGACCTGAAGTGCCGGCACCTACGCTACTCACGCTATAAAATGCATCTGTGTAGCTGTCGTCGCCATAATTGAATCCAACAGATGGCACCAATCGAAACTTTTCAGTCAGCTGGAACACCAATCCTAGTGTGCCACTAACTAACGTGCCGCCGTGACCATCGCCTACATCGGTCACTGCCTCGAGTCTGCCGATGAGAATAACATCACTTGGAATGCCCAAACTAGAAAGCCTCACCCCAGAGTTCACAAACCAACCAAATTCTGTGCTGGGAGATATTGCTTTTAAGGATGCGACTGCGGCAGCACTGACCGTATCATCGCGGCCGAAGTTTGCGCGAAGAATGGGCCCTGTGTCAATATTGTCATTTTTAATAATATCCAGTTGAACACCGATTTTATTGTTCTTCAGTTTGCCTAAGCGCGTGTCCAGCTCAAACGCTGCGTTTGGGAGAATGCCATAGTCACCACTTCCAGGGTATTCCGTTGCTCGACCAATACCGATACCGACGCTATTCGCCATCACTTCAGATGTAAGTAGGAAGAGTGCGACAAGACCAACCAATATTTGGGTGTTAGGTGTTGGTTTTAAGTTCATTGGATCTACCCGTTGACCACTCAACACGAGATGGCATGACCAGCCTCGTTTATTTCATCATTCGAATGGTGTGAAAGAAATATGCCTCTATACGACTAGGACAAGAAAGCAGGGTTAAGTTCAGTCCGGGCGTCTCAGTCTGGCCGTATTGCCAACCTGACTCAAATGAATTGTCTAGCGAGGCACAAACTTAGTTTGAAACAGTAGTCAGGTCAATGACACGGTCCTAACGATATGAAAGCAGTAGTATGCCTAATTCCCTATTGGTCCTGTCGTGAGTTATTAAATGGAGAAATCGATCAACGGTTATATTCCTGTCGGCCACGTTTAACTTACCCAACTACTATTATGACTGTAAGCTCTATGGAACCCGGCAGCCATCTGTCCAAATGACTATCCACTGCTGTGAAATAAAAATTCAATGGAGCATAACTTACGTGGCAAGAACAAAAAATACCGACAGTGATCAAGGGTTCTACGGTATCGGAATACTCCATACTGATGATCACCAGAACATTGGCACTCTTTGGAGATCAGCGTTCGTATTGGGTGCCAGTTATATCTTCACAGTAGATAAAAAATACAAACGACAAGGTAGCGATGTAAAAAACGCGTGGGCTAGTATTCCGCTCTACCACTTTAAAACGATGAACGATCTTAAAAACCATCTACCCTATTCCACTAAACTTGTCGGAATAGAGCTTAGCGACGAGGCAACAGCCATAGAATGTTTTGAACATCCTTTAAGAGCCGCTTACCTTTTAGGCAGTGAAAGAATCGGCTTACCGCCTACAGTAATGTCGGAATGCCACGACCTAGTAAAACTACCAGGCTCACAATCACTCAATGTCGCGGTGGCAGGTAGCCTAGTGATGTATGACAGGTTGAGTAAAACGGCCTCTTCACTATAAAACCCATCGTCACCGAGCGGTTATACTTCTCCAAGCTTCTCGCACCATTAATTGATCTCGTCACGGAACACATATCCGGTACTCATTCAAAGCGAGCAAACAGGTACTAATCCAAGCCCATTGTTTCAGTGATACACAATTAATACACCATAATTCCCATATAATAGCCCCTCCTATTACCGCCAGTTCGCTCCCTATCCGATAGCACCATATGCACTCTGGAAAACCAACATACATTCGTTTCACGGTTGCGTTGTTAATCAGCACATTGATCGTCTCTGGCTGTTCAGGCTCAAATAATGGCGAAAATATTCAACAACCATCTGAAACCGGAGTGGCAACCTCTGATGCAACAGACAGTACCACTGCTGCTGGTACTAACTCCGGCTCGACTGATAGTTCGGCTACGCTAAACGATAGCTCTACAGACACCACTGCGAGTAATGCAGGTAATGCAGGTAATGCAGGCAATGCAGGCAATGCAGGCAATGCAGGCAATGCAGGCAATGATACAACCGAAGAAGGTCTATTCGCTGTCATGACTCCAGATTCAGCATCAAATCCAATCACGGATGCAGATTCAAGTACAACACCTAACTCACCAGCAGTTCCAGACCCTCTGATTCAAAATTCAACGCAAGTCGACTTTAGCATCACAGTTCCTGTGTACATATCTAATGCACTGCAAGTACGATTAGCATGGGGCGATAGGGAAATATCTGCAATGTGGGTTGGTGACGAACTATGGTCAGCCACCGCTGATTTCCCAACCAATACAGAACAACCCCTTAATGTCACATTCTATGATCGTAATGGTGACATTACGTTAGGTAGTTTTGAAAAAACATTTAAAACTGGTACTAATTCTTCAGAGTTTTATCAAATTTCCGCAGATCAGTTCGATACCGAACGATGGGATAATGACACTGATGGAAAAAGCAACATATCCGAATTGGCAGCTGGAACAGATCCTCTAGTAGACGAGACAGCATTGTTGGAAATACGTGAAAAATACAGCCTTTTTACCATACCCGTTTATTCAAAATTACTAGAAGAAGCGATACCTTCAACCAGGCCGTATTTTGAGTATTCGCTGGAAGAAACCGACACGGCTAATCCCCCTTGGACAACGAACACCAAAAGCATTGATATCGATGCATCCGGTACCGGTAGCTTTGTTGATACGTTCAATTGGTTTGGGCAGTCGTACAGCTATGGAGGGGGAAGAACTGGCACGCGAACAAATACAGGCAATTCGATCATTTGGGTAGGAAGAGAATATTCATTTGATGGTGGCGACGGTGTTCGTCAAGAAAAAAACTTCACTATAGAAACAACATCGATCGATGAGAAAACCCGTTCTCAGACTGGGGTGATTGATATTGAGTACGAGGGCAATAGCAGACCCATTAAAACTAACCTTACCTATACGCTAACTGGAAAAATAGTGGACGATTCACCAATGTGCGAACCCACTTCTGGAACAGCAGTATTCCACGATATCTATGGCGCTATTAGAACCACAATCACTAAAGAAGAAAGTGATCAATATTGGTCGGTGATGGAGGCCACAAGTGATGAGGAGCTAATAGAATCCTATATGGTCCGAACTTTAGAAGCTCAATTCTATTGTGATTTTGCTGATCTTTAAGTCGTGCGTAAAGTCGTGTGTAACTAACACCGTTTGCGCAAATGCTACCCAACCATCACCACGACTAACTGCTCTGCCCGCTTGTATTTTGGCGGGAACCGAGCTTTCTAAAAAGCAATGAACAGCAATGTACCGGTCAATTACGGTGGCGATCACGACACAGTATAATCTGCCACAAAGGGCGGCAAATCGAAATCATCTTGCGCTGTTATCAAATAATGAGTCCCAAGTATCAATAAATATTACGCGCGATCGGTATTCTTCGGAGCAGGACTTAAAAGTGTGAAAATACTGATGCAATTCACATTTTGTAAGTCAAATCAACTTAGTTGCTCTATACCGATTTCGATCTGCAATACTCACTTAGAAGCAATACTAGCCACATGGATTTTACGTTAACTGAATCGCAAACATACTTGCGGGAAAAAATGACACAATTTGCTAGAGAGCATTTGTGTTCTACCGTAAGCGATGAGGCATCTAGAAGCTCTTTTAAACATGAGCTTTGGCAACTTTGCGCAAGCGAAGGCATTCTCTCCCTAGTAATGCCAAAAGACTACTCAGACAGCGAAGTTCAAAACACTCTGACAACGGTCATTGCAATGGAAGGGCTTGGCTACGGATCTATTGGTAATGGCCTGCCCTTCGCGCTGAACACACACCTATGGACAGTTCAACACCCAATTCATATGCACGGAACCGACGACCAGAAAAACCAATGGCTACGCGCCATGGCAAATGGACAATGTATTGGCGCGCATGCGATGACAGAACCCAACGCAGGGTCTGACTCTTCATCAATAAATACCTTAGCTACAACAGTGAACGGCGGATATGAGCTAACGGGTACAAAATGCATGATTTCGTTGGCACCAGTTGCAGATATGTTCCTATTGTTTGCCAACACAAACAAAACGGCTGGAAAATGGGGAATCACCGCATTCCTAATTGACCGCCATCAGTCAGGGGTCAGTGTTTCTGAGCCTGTCGAGAAGATGGGACTTCAAGATGTTCCTATGGGCACAATTACACTCGATAAATGCTTTGTACCTATCGGTTCTCGGCTAGGCCCGGACGGCGCTGGGGCCGCTATTGCAAATAATTCGCTTGAGTACGAACGCTGCTGTATTCTTGCCAGTCAAATAGGTCGAATGCAAAAACAATTGGACGATGCGGTCACATTTGCAAGAACTCGTGAACAATTCGGGAGATCCATTGGTGGGTTCCAATCCGTATCAAACCGTATCGCCGATATGAAAGTGCGCCTAGAAACCACCAGGCTCCTTCTTTACAAAGTAGCTTGGATGAAAGACCAGAACCTCAGTACCGTGCTGGAATCCGCCATGCTCAAACTATTTGCCAGCGAACAATTTTTGGCGTCTTCTATAGATGCTATGCGTACGCATGGAGGTCGGTCCTACCTATCGGATAACTGTGTAGAGCATGATGTAAGAGACGCTATGGGAGGTGTACTGTATGCGGGAACATCAGATATCCAACGCAATATAATTGCCGGCATGCTCGGACTAAAAACCGATGCCTAATAGCCACATTCGCAAGAGCTTTGATTCGGACAATTCTGCTACAAATTTGGTGGATTGTTTGCTGCGCTCCGCGAAAAGTATCCCAGAGAAAACCGCGTTTCTAAATTCACACGATTCATTAGATTTCCAGGGATTGCTACATCAAGCTTATCAAGTAGCAGCTGCACTTTTAGATCATGGGATTGGCGTAGGCGACAGAGTCGCTGTAGTGTTGCCGCGATGTCTTGAAACACCAATCGCCGTCTACGGAATCTGGCTCAGTGGTGCTGCTTATGTACCGATTGATCCAGCAGCGAACAGTATCGATCAGGCATCAATGATGGATCACTGTGAAGTGACCGGCTTGATCACGCAAGCGCAAGTAAAAAGCAAACTCAGCCCAGTCATCAATGATTTGAATGGATCGCTGAAACTGATAATAGGTTTAGATGCTGATGGTCACGCTCCTTCATTGACTTGGCTGCAATTGAAGGAGATGAGTGTAGACAGATTATGGCCGGAAATTGACCCAAAATCACTGGCTTACATCTTTCACACATCAGGTTCTACAGGTAAACCAAAAGGCATTATGCACAGTCATGCTAGTGCACTAGCCTATGCACAATTGGCAGCAGATGCTTGCTCGATAAATTCAACAGACGTTATAGCTTGCCACTCTGCGCTTCACACAGATATGTCAACACTAGGCTTGTTTGCCGCCCCACTTACCGGTGCTTCTGCGGTTATAGTCCCAGACGCATACATACGTATGCCTGCAAGCTTATCTACGCTATTACAAGACACCAAGGTAAGCGTTTGGTATTCGGTACCGTTGGCTTTGGTTCACCTGCTACAGCATGGGTCATTAGAGAAAGGAAATTTTGGCGCATTACGGCTAGTGATCTACGCGGGAGAAGCAATTTCACCGATTCACTTAAAACAATTACTAATCCATTGGCCACACATACGTATTAGTAACCACTATGGACCGGCCGAAACTAATGTTTGTACATACTTCGATCTGCCTGCCAATACAATTGAAAGTAAGTATTTGGAGACCGGAAACCCCATTCCAATCGGTAAACCATGGGGAACAAACTCAATAATATTAGCTGATGCCAATCTGCAATCAGTAGACGCCGATGCCAGTGGTGAAATTCTTGTTAATAGCACAACGACCATGATGGGTTATTGGAAAGAACCAACTCTTTCATCCAACTCTCTAGTAAATATAGAAACAATAGATGGCATCAAGTTGTATTACAAAACTGGAGATATCGCAGAGTATGACCCGACGGGCAATCTACGGCTCATTGGCCGAAAAGATCGTCAGGTAAAGGTGCGCGGTTATCGGATTGAGCTCGATGCTATAGAGCTTTTGCTGGTTGAATGCGAGCACGTTAAGCAAAGCGCTGTATTTACTGTAAAAGCCGAAGACAGTCTGCAAATATATATCGCTATAGTTCCAAATTCACCTGCGGTGACTAAATCGGATATAAGCCAATACTGTCAACAACATTTTCACCAACGCGATGTGCCCTTGAATTTAGAATTTATGAATCAATTTCCGACAACTTCCAGTGGCAAGATTGATCGTAATAAAATCGTTGACCAAATATCAGAACGTAAAAATCTATGATAAACACTCTTGCCCATTTTATTAAGAAAGAGCTCTTGTTACCGTCTGAAGCGGAACATCTTGAAACAAATGTGGACCTATGGGAGTCTGGTCTTCTCACATCAATTCAATTCATGAGATTGATCAGTTTTATAGAGTCCGAATGGAATATTTCGATTCCATCCGAAGACATGGTTTTGGAACACTTTCAATCAATAAACTGTATCGATCGGTACATCACAACACACGAACGTCAGATCGATGAATACTGACATAACCCATCCGCTAACCGATTTCCAATCACAAGTTTGGGCGGGCCAACAACTGGCACCTGAAAGTCCTCTGTATAACATGGCTCTAGCAGTCACAATCAACAGCGCACTTGATGCCGACAGATTGAACAGGAAATGGATAAAAATTCAGAATGAATGCCCAACACTACTTTCACGTATTGATAAGCAAGGCGATACCCTAGTCCAGGTCGCAGAAAGTACTCCAAAGCCGATAGAAATTCATGACCTTAGTGCTGAAAACGACCCAGAAAGCGAAGCGTTAGCACTTCTGGCCAGCACAACCAAAACACTATTTCGTGCCGGAAGCGTGCTAACGAAATGCTTATTGGTCAAATTATCCGAAGATAAGTGGATTTGGTATATCAAACAGCATCACGTTATTACCGATGCCCAGAGTTTTGCATCAATCTGGCAAAATCTTAATAATCAATATCACGAGTTAGATGGTAACACCAGTAATCCTTTACCGTATTCTACCTATATAGAACAACAATCAATCACACAGATCAGTAACGAGCTACAAACGTTCTGGGAATCTCAAAGCCCTCAACAACCTTTATCGCTCGCCAATTCAAGTCATGCTCAAACCACTCAATGCTTGCGTCAAGATATCGCCTTATCGTCGGGTAAGCTCAAGGCATTGAAAAACCTCATCGCGTTGAGGAGCGTTCGTTCCTTTAGCGGACATCTTTCAAAAAATGTACTGTTCCTTACCCTGCTTACAGCCTACCTACATAGGCTCAGTAATGACACTAAAATAACCATCGGTGTTCCTGTACCAAACAGGGATAACCCACAACTACGCAATACTCCAGGTCTATTTGTTGAAGTATTGCCATTGCAGATAGAAGTACGCGGGACTGATACGTTTAATGAATTAGCGACACGAACCAGAAGTGCGCTACTCAATCACATGAAGCACGCCGTGGCTGGCGCATGCCAGCACAGCAATGGCGCAATGATCAACGCTGTTGTTAACTATATAAACGCAAGCATTGTTCCGTGGGGCGACGACACCCCGGTCACAGCAAATTGGATACACCCCGATCATGCAGATCAACAGCATGCGATTCGATTACAAATATCTGATTGGACAGACTCTGGTATACCGAAAATCGAACTAGATACCAATGTTGGTATATTTTCTGAACAACGTCGACAATCTATCGAAGGACACTGGTGGCAGCTGTTTGATGCCATGGCTGAAAACGCTGAACGCACTATTGGCTCAATTCCATTAGTTCAACCAGAGGAGCAAGAATGGCTTGCACAATCTAGCTTAACGCAATGCTGGCCAGAATCTGCAAACACAGACCACTTGCTCGGCCGAATTGCAACAACAGTAAGCGTGCAACCCGACGCAATAGCGTTGCAGGAAAATCAATCCTCTATCACTTACCAGAGACTTGACGAACTATCTACCATAGTTGCAGACAAACTCCGGCACATGGGCATTCGCAAAGGTCACCGAGTTGCTCTTCAAATGAAGAGATCAATTGCCCTGATCGTGAGCATTGTGGGCGTAATGAAATCCGGTGCAGCCTATGTACCTATAGATGCAAACGTACCGGATGCCAGGATAGCAACATTGATCGCAGATGCAACTCCCGCACTATTACTCACAGACAATCTACTTGACGATAGTCATGGCTTGGTCACTACACTGCGATACGAAGATCTATTTGGAACTCAGATCCATGCAGAGCTAAAGCTAAATGACTATGTTCACGGCAACATACACACAGCGTATATTTTATACACATCCGGTTCTACCGGTACACCCAAAGGGGTTGTAATTTCCCATGAAGCATTAGGCAACTACATAAACTGGGCAAGCACATTTTATAGTCAAAATCGTCCTGTCAATATGCCTTTTTTTACCCCTATAGGTTTTGACCTGACGGTAACATCCCTGTTCGTACCGCTAGTAACTGGGGGAACAGTACATGTCTACTCAGAGCATCACGCTCAAGCCGATGCCACTATCCTTGATGTCCTCAAAGACAATCGTGTAGACACCATCAAACTCACACCCGCACATCTAGCGCTAATTCAACATCTTAATTTATCAGACAACAAAACTAGTCAATTGATTGTTGGTGGCGAATCTCTAAAGAAATCGCTTGCAGATAGAATTGTCGATTCGTTCGGAGGTGATATTAAAATTCACAACGAATACGGTCCAACTGAATCAACAGTTGGGTGCATTGTTCACACCTATCATCCAGAAGACACAGAAGCAACAGTCCCGATTGGAAAACCAGTCTCTGGCGTGCAAGCACACGTTTTGAATGCTGACCTACAAATTCAGACACCAGGATCGGTAGGCGAATTATACCTTACAGGCGCATCACTATCCGACGGATATTGGAACAACGAACAGCTGACTTCAAACGCGTTTTCATACCCAAAACACGTAAGCAAGATTCGCCTTTATAAGACCGGCGATATCGTACATCACAATGAGCATGGACAACTTATTTACCATGGAAGAACAGACACACAAATTAAATACCGAGGTGTTCGAATAGAGCTCGACGAAATTCAAAACACTTGCCTGGAAATCGAATCGATAACTGATTGCCTAGTGACGCACTCAGCACCCAAAGCTGGTATGACGGAGGAAACGTTTTGCCGACGCTGTGGAATATCATCTCGGTTTCCAGATGCATCCAGTGACTCTACTAACCTGTGCTCACTTTGCACGCAATTCGATGATTATCGCGATCGCACACAAGCATACTTTCGTTCAATGAACGATCTCAGCGCACTACTTAATAAAGTCAAGCAAGCACCTACAGGAGAGTACGACTGTATAGTGTTACTCAGCGGTGGAAAAGATAGCTCATACGCTCTTTCTCGAATGGTTGATACCGGTCTTCGCATACTGGCCTTTACGCTAGACAATGGATACATTTCTGATCAAGCAAAGGCCAACATTGATCGTATTTGCAAAACGTTACAAGTAGATCATCGCTACGGCCAGACGCCGCATATGAATGAAATATTTGTGGATAGTCTAAAGCGATATTCTAACGTCTGCAACGGATGCTTTAAGGTACTTTACACACTCAGCCTTAAACTAGCTGATGAACTGCAAATAAATACAATAGTCACAGGACTCTCTAGGGGTCAGTTTTTTGAAACAAGGCTTACAGAAGAATTATTTGATGAAAAGGAATTCAATATTCAAAAAATCGATTCGTCCATTTTAAGCGCACGTAAAGCCTATCATCTGGCCGAAGATACTGTATCTCAATGTTTGGACGTAAAACATGTACGTGATGGTGAAATATTCGATCGCATACAGATTATCGATTTCTATAGATATTGCGATGTTAGTTTAGAGGACATGTACGACTACCTTAGCAACCGTGTTCCATGGATAAGGCCAGATGATACTGGGCGATCGACTAATTGCTTAATTAATGACGCTGGCATATACGTACACAAAATCGAAAAAGGCTTTCATAATTATTCAATGCCATATAGCTGGGACGTTAGATTAGGACACAAGAAACGCGATGAGGCGCTAAATGAACTTAATGACGAAATCGATATTCCATACGTTAAAAATATATTGAACGATATCGGCTACGATTTAAAACCATTAGATGAAACCGACAGAAATGAAATAGTTCTGTACTACACATCTAGTGCTTCATCAAACCCTAGTTTTGTACGTGCAGAGTTGAGAAAGTCATTACCACATTGGATGCAACCACAGTATATAGTCCACCTCCCTGCTTTTCCTCTTAACAAAAACGGTAAAATTGAACGAACCGCATTACCTGCACCTGTTAACTCTAGGAGCACACTTTGCACTGAGTACCAGGAGGCTGAAACTGAAACACAACGATGGATGGTTTCAATATGGTCTGAATTACTAAAGGTTGACTACGTTGGAATCAATGACAACTTCTTTGATCTAAATGGCGACTCACTAACAGCCATACGCATTACTTCGCAGATTAGCCAGAAAGGCTACTCATGCACTGTAGCTGACCTATTCAAGAACCCGACGGTTTCTATCTTATGCGATGTTATTGAAAATAGAGAGAAAGACTTGCCTGTCGAAACTCTACCGTCTGACGAAACCTCTAAACCATTTGATGCACTAAACAATGCGCAGCTTAACCAACTTCAAGCATTGTTAAAGCAACGCCCGGTTAAGTAGAGGGTTAACGTCTTGGCAAAGCTACTATATATAATGATAGGCATGCCCAGCGCTTATAACAGTGGGATAGAACTTTGTCATCGTCTTGCCGAAGGTGGGTTCAATGTAACCATGGCGTGTAATAAGGACATTAGCTCACTATCGACAGAAGATCACATCCACTTTATTTGGTTAAGAGCCGATCACGACATGCAGATTTCTGCCAGCGAATACCGTGACAGCATTAGCTCATCGTTCAAAACAGTAAAACGATTGAAGATGTTCATAAAAATGCGGAAATTACGTCATCAATCTATTAATAGTATTGAAATAGACCAGCTTATTACACAAGTTGAACCAGATCTCTTGGTGATAGACATTGAATGCCATAAGGCAATCATTCAATCCAGGAACGCAGACATACCAACAATATTGTGCAGTCGTTGGTTCAGCATCCTTAAACAATCCAATAACCCACCACTGCATTCAACCCTAATTCCTCAAGACAGCGCTCTGTCTAGACTACATTCTTGGCTGCAATGGTCTTATTTGTTATTCGAAAAAAGATTACTACGGCTCCGACAACGGTTCTCACTAATGCGTTTCAGGCCGATCACTTATCGAAACGTTGTTCACGCTGACCTAAAGCAACTAGCTGAACACAATAACCTAGACCCGAACTTACTATTTGATAGCAATGGATGGCTCATCCCGCACCATTATAAAAACCTACCGATAATCTCATTGGTCCCGCAGGAGTTAGATTTTTATAACTTAACACCAAACAATGCTTATCTTGGCCCTATAGTGCCAAAGCGAAACCACACATTTGAAATTGCTAGCACCGATTTACAAATAATTGAATCCTTTATTCTGTTGTCTCGAAAAGCCCAGCGTTCAATCATCTACTTCTCGCTCGGAACTTACTTGAAAGCTGATACAAAATTAATGGAAATATTGAATCGCATTGTAGCTACCAGATCAGATATAGCATTAATCGTAGGATTAGGCGGAATACCTCTACCATTTGACCATAAAATAGATCATGAAAATGTGCTGTATTTGGAGTCTGCACCGCAAATTGATATTCTTAAAATCGCAGACATTGCAGTATTGCATTCTGGAATTGGCAGTCTCACAGAGGCTCTGTTACACGCCGTACCATCCATCGTTTTTTCGGTAAATACAAACGATCAAAACGGATGTGCAGCACGGATAAAATATCACGACTTAGGCTATGTACTCGATATAAAAACAATAAACAGGCATTTATTAGAAACAAATATAGATGCTTTGTTGGTCGATTCAACTCTAAAGAAAAAGCTCATCGATTTTTCCATATTGTTACAGAAATATCAGAAATCTGAAGAAACGTTAGAGCGTTTTCTATCAGTTTGCCCAAGCAATATAGCTCAACAAGTTCTCCAAACAAACACCGTAGAAACCAATTGTGAATATTCTCATTAGCCTATCAAAATCAAAGGTGCTTACTCGTTATAGCACAATGTTCTTAGTCATCTTAGCTACACTATTAGCTACGAGCACCGCAAGCGCGCACGCACCGCAAGAAAATTACGTCTGGCTGAATGCTGAAACCGAAAACCTCACCGGGCGATTTGAACTCAACATAAAAGATATACGCAACAAACTAGATATCGATGTCGATAAGGTTGGTGATGATAGGCTTTCTGGTGTGCTAGCGACCTCCGACCAGGTACAAGCCTTTTTGCAGAACAACTTCAGCATTAGTGATTCAGCTGGTGTATTGCAAATCGAGTTTCAAACACCTTCTGTTTTTCAAGAAACCGGCAGCTTCATTCAATACCCGTTCACAACCAAACGATTACCAGTCTCCAACGAACTAAGCGTATCTAACTCGATCTGGGTTACGCCTGAATTCTTGGCTGATGATCGGTGGCATCGCAGCTTATTGGTTGTGGAATATAACAAATCAGTTGGTAAAGAATTTGGTGGTGGCAACGTTGCGCTAGTGTTTGGTCCAGATAAAACCGAACAAATAGTAGATATGGAGAATCCAGGTTCAGTACTAACGTGGACCGACTTCCTTTGGCAGGGCATACTGCACATCGGCATAGGATGGGACCACATTCTATTCATTATAGTATTGTTACTTACCGTTGTTTTAAGCAGGCAAGATAATCAATGGGTCCCTGTTTCCAACTTCAAGTCAGCTCTTCTAAACACTCTAAAAATTGTTACCCTTTTTACCATTGCACATTCCATCACACTGACACTGGCCGCGTTGGAACTGGTGACATTACCTGCACCCTTCGTTGAAACAGTCATCGCATTATCTATAATTGCTATTGCCATCAATAATATATTTCCTCGCTTCACAGCACACTCGTGGATTCTAATTTTTATATTTGGCCTTTTTCATGGTCTTGGCTTTGCGTTAGTAATGGGAGAGCTGCAGTTTCGCAACGGTAATATCGAACTAATACTGCTGATGTTCAATGTTGGGGTTGAAGTCGGACAACTCATCATAGTTGCGTTGATGCTCCCCATCTTGTTTATGCTACGCAAGGCTACGTTCTACAAGGGTGTGATAGTCAATGGCATGTCGATCTTAGCAATTATAATGTCAATGTTCTGGGTTGCTCAGCGCACCGGCCTGATCAGCGCATGATGCCATTGGACAACATCGATGATGCATATACCTTGACTGGCGTACAGCAAGGAATGTTGTTTCATTCACTGCAAAGCAATGAACAGGACGACTATTTAGCACACGTAACCATAGATCTAATGGGCACTCTCGATGTAGATAAGTTCAAAAGCGCTTGGCACGACGTGTTGCAACGTCACCACACGCTGCGTTCATCATTCGCCTGGGAAGGGTTAGATGAGCCATTACAAATCGTGCACACAAGCATTACAGCTCAATGGGAATTCAGGGATGAGCGTGGGTCGAGTAACTCTACTCGCTCAAATATAATCGCTGCAGTGCTCAATGCCGAGCAACAACAGCGTATGGATCTTACTCAAGCGCCTCTTTGCAGGTTTAAGCTTCTGAGATGGGACGAAAAAGAATGGACGTTGGTTTGGACCGTACACCACCTTATCTCAGATGGTGGGTCAACTCCGGTGGTACTCAACGAACTCATCAGAATTTACTCTGGATACGTTTCGGATACTCAACTTGTTTTACCGCTCACCAATGCCTTCAAAAACTACGTCAGCCACGAACTATCAAGAAATCAGAAATCATCAGAGATTTATTGGCATGACTATCTCGACAACATTAGCCCTTGCCGGCTGCACCTGCCAATTAACGCGCGAACATCAGCCCACTTAAATACTAGCGCCGACGGTGCTGAGGCTACGGAGCTTTCTCCCACAGATACGCGAGTGCAACATACTTTCAAGCAGGAAATATCCAATAATATCGGTCACTTTTGTCGTGAACAAAGAATAACGCTAAGTACGTTAATCAATGGAGCTTGGGGACTTATGCTTGGCCACCATAGCGACAACCTAAGTCCGACGTTCGGTGTTGTGATGTCGGGTAGATCTGCCGATTTGCCTGGAATGGAAAGCAGTGTCGGGCTGTTTTTGAAAACGTTGCCATTGAGAATAACCGTAAAAGAATCACTGTCAGCCACACAGTGGCTCATGAGCCTCCAGAGTGATTTACATAATCATACGTTGTATGACAATCTGCCGTTATATACGATCAAAAAGCTTAGCGGTTTACAGTCTCATGAGGTACTGTTCGACACCGTTGTTTCGCTTCAGGGCCATTTTGGAGAGGCGCCTATTGTAAGTGATGATCAATCATTGACGTTATCCAACTTTGATTACTTCATGCAAAGCCACTACCCACTCTCACTACTGGTTATGCCAGGCGAGCAGTTGCGTATGACCATAATATTTAACCCCGAACTTATTGATTCTGCCTGGGCTCGACAGTTATTGAGCGATCTTGTGAAAACTATCGATATCATCCTCGTAAATCCTCATAGTCATCTGTCAGAAATCAACACGCTGATAGCAACGGAGGCGCAGCCAACTAACCAACATACTAATTTAAACATCGATGAACAGAACAATGACCAGCAGCAACACGTAAAATATTGGCAAGGCGTTCTTGGTGATTGGGCTCCATGTAAACTGATGCTGCCTGATCATGATGTAAAACAGCATTCAGCATCTCAGCCTTTAAGTTGCAGCCGAAAGCAGCTCTCCCATTCTGAGCTTACGTTATTACAGGACCGTTGCCAGAACTTAAATATCACCCTAGCAAGTAGTGTAGTTGCCGCTTGGTCCCTAGTTATTTGTGACCTAACGGACACGCAACGTGTAACATTTGGACTGACGAAACATTCAAACAACGCGAAAGATACCTCTAAAACAGGTCCAAGCGCCGCTCGATACCTCAGTACTATCCCATTGTCTATCCAATGTGACGATGATTTTCCGCTCACCAGCTGGTTACGATCAATTCAGGAACAAATGCAAGATAGCAATAAACACGATTCCATTGATTTAGCAAAGTTACAACGACTCACCCAGTGCGAAGACACGGAAGCAATGTTCGACACTACGGTTGTTATTCAAGAGCAGGAAGATATAATTTTCTCGAAAAACGCTGACGACTCATTGGTAGAGACTGGAATCAATCATCTGGCAAGCAATCATAATTCGCTTTCATTGGTAGTCACCAATGAGAATAATCCAGAAATCACTTTGGCTCATCATCCATTTAAAGTGTCTGACCACTTGGCACAGCGTATTCTTGATAGATTTATACATTACTTGATGTCTTTAGCGGCTACGTCGCCGAGCAACACATTGTTGGGAGAGGTATCTGGAGTTAATCCTCAACCAGATGTTGTGCATGGGTTTTCAAGTACAACTGAAAATACAAGTAGTACAGTCAGAAAACACCCTAATGATATTGTTGAATGGTTCAGTACCAGCTGCATAACCCATTCCCAGAGCCCAGCGTTGATCACGACAGAAGGTGAACTAAGCTATGCAGAGCTTCATAAAAGAGTCGTCAATTTCTCGATCGCTCTTAGTGGACGCGTATCGTCTGGGTCGTTAATCGCACTTCATATTGACGATAAAGTTTCATTTATTGTGGCGGCATTCGCCACTATGATGGCAAGATGTACTTATCTGCCAATCGACCCATCCTACCCATCTTCTAAAAACATATCGATATTGGAATCGGCCAAGGTTGATGCGATTGTCACTGATTCAGACGTGACCGCCATATTCGAGATAGATAGTCAGATACTTCATTATCAGCTGTTAACGAAAAATGTTGCTAATGATACCGATATATCAGCCTCTGAAAACCACCTACGAAATCTACCGCACTCTCCAGATGATGTAGCTTACGTTCTCTATACATCTGGGTCGAGTGGTATTTCAAAAGGCGTGCCCATTACCCATAGTAACCTTTCATACAGCACGGGTCAGCGTGATTTTTACTACCAGGAACACCCAGATCGTTTTCTACTGCAGTCTTCATATTCCTTCGATAGCTCTGTTGTCGGTATTTATTGGACGTTATTAAACGGTGGTGCGTTGGTGCTCCCTAGTAGCGATCAATTAAAAAATATTCCTAAACTATTAGAACTATTCAAAACGCACCTCGTTACACATACTCTATCGCTTCCCAGCATCTATCAGTTGTTGCTAGAAAACTCACATGCCAATGAATTGGCCTCACTGAACATGGCCATAGTCGCAGGTGAGTCTCTGTCTCGGGAGCTTGTGAAACAACATCTTGAAAAACTCGACGATTGCAAGCTATTTAATGAATACGGCCCTACCGAATGTACAGTTTGGAGCTCAGCTTATCACTGTCAGGAAATTGAGCGAGACAGAATTCCAATTGGAAACTCCCCGACTCAAACCCCCATACTCATTATTGATTCACAATTAAAACCCTGTATAGCTGGAACTGTTGGCGAAATATTAATTGGAGGTCCGGGAGTTGCAAAAGGATATCTACATAACTCTGCCGCTACTCAATCAGCATTTATACAGATTAAATATAAAGATATAGAAAACGAACACTGGTACCGAAGTGGCGATCGTGGGTATATATCCGAAAACGGGGCGCTTATATTCCTTGGACGGCTTGATACTCAGATAAAATTCAGAGGACAACGCATTGAACTCTCAGAAATAGATACAGCGATAGAAAAGCACGATGACGTTGCACGGTCAGTGACAGTATTAAAACCCGCTAACCCCACACACCCGTCAGCGTTGATCTGCTTCTATGAGTTGAACGCTAATAAAAGCATGTCTCTCAATGCAGAGTCCATAAACACCGTTGTTAATAAAATTCTACCGACGCTCTATGTACCATCGCAATACATTGAGTTAGACCTTATCCCTACCCTGCCTAATGGCAAGATAGATCGCGACAGTCTCGAGAAACAAGCTCTTAAGCTTAACGATATGCGAGCTTTGTCTTCACCAATTCAGCCAGAAGACGAGATCGAAAGAATTGTTGTAGAGACCATATCAAATATTCTTGGGTTGTCTGAAGTTTCAACGGACGATAACTTTTTCAAACTTGGCGGCGATTCCTTTAGCGCCATGCGAATGATCGCCCAAATTCATGCCCACTTCAACGTCAATATCAGATTCAATTTACTGCTGAATTGCACCACTATTAAAGATCTCGCAACACTCATTCGCAGTGCTTCCATGACTATCGAGCCTGATGCGCAGATAGATGACACTTTCGAGAGCGGCGAAATATGAATCTATCGAATTTGCTTCAAGAGCTGGAGAATAGATCGGTATACCTTTCCGCCAACGACGGAAAGCTCACTTTTACAGCCCCTCAAGGGGCCGTCGACGACGACTTAAAAATTCATCTGAGAGCTCATAAGCAAGCTCTTTTAGAAATTCACGGCACACGGCCAGAACCTCCAAGCAGTGTTGACCGGCAAAACAACTATGCACAAGCGTCAATGGCTCAACGGGGACTTTGGTTTATCGAACAGACAAATATCCCAGCTGATGTGTATGCAGTTCATCTTGCATGGCGGTGCCGAGGGCATTTAGACATATCTAGACTACAAGCAGCACTATATAGTCTGGTTACCATTCATGAATCACTTCGCACTACTCTATCGGTTGACGAAACTGGAGAACTACTTCAAACAGTCAATCCCCCTCAGCAAGTATCGTTAGCGATAGAATCAAAAGAATACAATGATCACGAATGGCGACAAGCAGCACAGACCCTACTAGCGAAACCATTCTCACTGAGCTCCGACCAACTGCTAAGAGCAGCAGCTTATCAACTAGGCCCTAACGAGCATATAGTTCTGATTACAACGCACCATTGCGCTGTAGACGGCTGGTCAGTCAACCTAATTACTGAAGATTTAAAAAACCTGTATGCGGAAAACGTTAGCGCTTCGGAACTTCAATTGAACACACCGAGCTATCAATACCTAGAATATGCAAAATGGCAAGACACTATTTTCGAAACTCCTTATTTTGAAAAACAGCTAAGTTATTGGAAACAAACTCTTTCCGGCACACTACCTGTTATAAATCTGCCCACCGATCACATTCGACCCGCTGTAAGAACATACCGTGGTGGGTCTGTCAGAGCTCCAATCTCAGCAGAAACACTCAGCAAGCTACACGCTCGTGCTCGTGAATCAGAAACCACGCTGTACACTCTTTTGTTTTGCGCATTTTCTGTATTTTTATCTCGCTTCACTCATGATGAAGAGCTAATCATCGGAACGCCCGTGAGTAACAGAGGCCATACTTCATTTGATAAAACGGTAGGCCTGTTTGCCAATACGATTGCGATCCGTACCGTACTGGAACCAACCTTAAATTTTGTAGAATATTTAAATCAATTTCAGACAACACTTGCAGATGCTATCTCTGCACAAGATGTACCTTTTGAAATATTAGTCAGAGAGCTTTCGCCTGAACGTGACCTAAGTAGAAATCCTATATATCAGGTTATGTTTACACTTCAAAACGTAGCGGATGCGCCGCTGCATTTACAAGGCTTGGAAACGGAGTCTATCTTAGACCTTAATTCACTGGGTGCGAAATTCGATTTGGCTCTAGAGATCAATGTTCACGCATCATCATCAGAGCTGCATTTTAATTACAGTCAGGATCTATTTGATAAACGGACCATAGAGACACTAGCAACTCTTTTTAATGAGATGCTTGAACAGTTAGATAATTATAGTTCTACGCCACTTAAGCATATTACTTTGCTTACTGAATCAGACCGGAAAAACCAGTTAGCACTAGGGTGTGGGGTCGCTACCGAGGTTGATGATACAACAATTTATGAGTTATTCACCACGCAGGTGAACAAGACTCCGGAAAAAACAGCGTTAATCTACAACGGTAGTGACTTTAGCTATAAAGATATCAACACACTTGTAGATTCCATAAGCGCAGAATTGCATGTGTCAGGTTGTGTATCAGGCGATATAATAGCCATCTGCCTACCAAGGTCTGTGGCGTATATTGCGACTGTACTTGCTGTCTTAAAATGCGGCGCTATATGGTGCCCTCTAAGCCCAGCATTGCCGAAGAAACGAATGGATTTTTTGCTCTCTGATTCTGGCTCTCAACTTATAATAGTCGAACCTGAATCCTTTGGTTCAAATTCATCCATTGAAATAAGATCTGTAGAAAATTCTGGAGTACAAGCCAACGTCCGATATGGTCCAGAAGCCGCGTATTTGTTTTACACGTCGGGTTCTAGCGGAGTACCAAAAGGCGTCATCGGCTCTCAGCGTGGAATGGTCAACAGACTACAATGGATGTGGCGAGTTTATCCTTTCGTAACAGGCGAAACATCTAGCATCAAAACGTCCACCGGATTTATCGATAGTTTGTGGGAGTCTTTTGGCGCATTGCTAGCCGGCTTTCCAAGCCTGATTATTCCCGAGTCGGATAAATTCGATTTACAGCGTTTTGTTGAAGTCGTTGAAAAATATAAAGTAAGCCGCCTGGTAGTTGTACCGTCGTTATTAGCGGCGATGCTCGAAGAAATAAAGAGCAGCGATATTACATGTCAAAGCTTGCGCATTTGCATTTGCAGCGGCGAACCGCTCAGCAGTGAATTAGCAAATACTTTTTATTCGATGTTTCCAAATGCAAAGCTGCTAAATCTATACGGATTATCTGAAATTACGGCCGATGCGACCTACTACGAAGTACCGAAAGAGATAAAGACTCCGCAAGCACCCATCGGTCGTAGCATTGATAATTCGATTATCTATGTTCTCGATAATTACACGACACTTACTCCTTTGGGCTTGGTTGGCGATATATATATCGCTGGCGAGGGATTAGCAAAAGGCTATCACCAACAGCCAGAATTGACGAACGAAGTGTTTGTTAAAAATCCTTTTCATGGTGGCCGTATGTTTAAAACAGGTGATCGCGGATATTGGAATAAAAATGGTTATCTAGAATATACAGGGCGACTTGACAAACAATGCAAGATACTTGGCATTCGCGTTGATTGTGGTGAAATAGAAAGCGCGTTAGAGCAGTTAAATTTGATAAGTCGAGCTAGAGTATTTGCCATAGAGAAAAATGGGATACAAAGGTTAATAGCCCATGTAGAGATCAACGACCCAATAAGCCTTGATGAAGAAAAAATTCGTCATTATCTCAAAACACATTTGCCAGCATACCTAATACCTTCCAATATATTTATGCATACTATTTTTCCAGAATTATCAAATGGTAAAATTGACCAACTTACCTTAAAAGAGACTAAACAGAATGGACTCCAGATTCATAGCGAATCAATTTTGGAAAAAACAGCTGAACAACAAGATATGCTGTCACTTTGGGAAAATATATTAGGTAGCAAAGTGCCGTCTGTGAATAATGATTTTTTCGACTTAGGTGGCCATTCACTACTTGCGGTTACGCTGATAAACGCCATTAATCATCAGTACAATAGCAATTTAACCGTTTCTGTATTCTTTAAAACACCAACTCCACAAGGGTGCATAGCCGCTCTTACCGATGCAGCTAACTCCCACTCTGAATCATCACTGAGTGAACTTCAATTAGGCAATGGACAACAGCGCATATTCATGATGCCACCGAGTTCATATACTAGTGCATTCTTTCAACGCCTAAAAATTAATCTACCTGACGAATGCGGTCTGTTCTCGATAGATACCAGTATTGCGCTAGAGCATAGTTCGTTAGAATCTTTGTGCACAAGAATTACCTCTGACATTCTAGTAGAACAACCCGAAGGACCTTGGTTTATTGGAGGTGCATGTTATGGAAATCATTTAGCTTTAGAAATATCGAACCAACTAAAAACACTCACTGGTGGTGACGTCACATTACTTCTCATTGACTCTAGCGCTCCACTTTCAGGGCCTACTTGGACTTTCCAAAGTCTTGGACAAGCCGACAATGAATCTCGCTTAGTTTATTTGACTAAAGTGCTCATTAATGAGTTCAAACGAGATCAGCTACGTACTCTTCTTAATCGAAGAATTCGCAAAATTAGAGGAAAGTTAAACCCCGTGGTTGGACAGTTCAATAAAGTCGGATTCTGGCAAGATAAACATTTTGTAAAGTATCGGGCAAGATTGGGCAGTGCGAACATCGTATTAATACAATCTAAGCAGTTTCAGAATGATCTAATATCGAATAAGCAGTGGCAAGCGCTCACCTCTGAGCCTATACATTACATACCAATTGCTGCAAAGCACCACGGTGACCTTACATCCCCTAAATCAAAGCACTGGAAACAAGTGGCTGACGAAATGATGACTATTTGCTTTCCGTTTAACGATATCTCCTGAGCCTGCTATGAAGAGTTTTTTACAATTCGTATTAGGGTTTTCCCGAAAGACTTTGTTTCTTGTCATTGTATTAGGCGCGGCCAGTGGCTTCGCAAACGCTGCACTTATTGGGCTTGTCAGCAAGCTGTTTGTAGGCGCTTCAAGCATGGATAAAGCAACGCTCCTTCAAGGTGCCGGACTGCTTGCTGTCGTTGCACTACTTGCACTCGCTCTAGATGTCACTGCAAGGTATGTGCTTTCGCGTGCAGCTGCGAGAAGGCATCGGGAGCTACACATCAACTTTGCTCACATTGTTCTGAACACATCTTTGCGAAAGCTTGAGCGCACAGGGTTGGCGCGCTTAATCACAATATACTCCGATGATATGTCAATTATTGGTGGAGCCCTTATATCAATATCAACCGTGGGCACAAGTGTTTTTGTAGTGGCTGGCTGCTTCGCCTACCTCGCTTGGATGTCTCCGGGAATTCTATTCATGTGTGTCGTTCTTGGCATTCCCTGCTTTATGTCATATCGTAAACTGCATAGTCGATCGGTTAGATTGGCCAGGGCATCTTTCATTCAACGCGACTCGCATGTCAAACAGTTTAAAAACGTCGTAAACGGTATTAAGGAACTTCAATTAAATTTCCGTAGGCGTCGCGATTATTTGCACGACGAATATGTTCCTACAGTTCATGCTCATGAGAAAGCATTTGTCAGCTCACATTTTGCTGCAATGTTGGGGACTGCATGGATGCAGTTAGTTTACTTTCTAATGATGATTTCAGCATTGGTTTATGTCATTGTTACAAACGCAGATCTCGAGGTTCTTGGCCCTTTCCTCATAGTCGCACTTTTTATGCGCAGCTATATCAACAGCTTGCTGAACGCCGTACCCGTATGGTCTAGGGCGGGAATTGTACTTGACAGATTGCATGATGAAGGTTTTGCGGGCATATCTGACGAGGTGTCTTTGGAGAGTCCGAGCAATGTTTTTCTAGCTGACTCTGAAATTTTGCGAATTAAGATCGAAAAATTAATCTATAACTATATCAGCGAGGAAAATGACCTTCCCTTCTCAGTAGGTCCAATTGATTTAACACTGTCCAGCGGCGAAATCGTTTTTGTAGTTGGTCACAACGGAGCTGGTAAAACCACTTTCGCAAAGCTTTTATCGGGACTGTACGAGAACGAATCAGGAAACATATATTGTAATGACGTTCTAATTGAACAGACAAATAGGCAAGCTTACAGAGAACTCTTTTCAGCCATATTTACCGACCCACATCTATTCGAAGCACTTAGTGTACCTGAGGACGAACTGGTATCTGACTCTAGTCTAAATACTCGCATTGCTGCCTATTTAGAACAATTACAGTTGAGCACTAAAGTCACTATTCAGAATAAGCGTTTGAACAGCACCGATCTCTCCCACGGACAGAAAAAGCGCTTAGCCTTACTATCGGCGTACCTGGAAAACAAACCAGTTCTGATTTTTGATGAATGGGCCGAAAATCAAGACCCTCTCTTCAAAGAAGTATTCTATAGAAAAATACTTCCGGAGCTCCGAGACCAAGGCAAACTAATAATTGTAATTAGCCATGAAGCACAATTTTTCGACATAGCAGATAGAGTCATAACTTTGAGCGCTACAGACGCTATTTCAAAAGTATTGTCAGATCAATCTAAATAGGCAGCATTAATTGTGCGATTCCTAGACATCGTTTCAACTTACTCAGTTCCAAATCTGATCGACAAGCGGTTGTGGCCACAGCCCTGAGTGTCGACCGGATTCATTTCGGCGTCATTCCAACAGTCAATTTGATCATCGTATTTTGCACTCCGCCGTTGGGCGTGAATCTCTTTGTGGCAAGCAGTATTTCTAACGTATCCATTGAAAAACTTAGTCAGGCGATCCTACCGTTCTTTGTTGGTATGCTGATCTTGTTGATGCTCATCACCTAAGTACCAGCGATTTCTTAGGCATTGCCATCTCTTTGGTGATGTGTAAGATGTTTAGAAGCGCAAAGTAATAACAATAAAGGACTCGCATGGATCTCGACCTGTCTCACCCGTCGATAGAAGACCTTCGGATCGCAGCCCGAAAACGCATTCCGAAATTCGCCTTCGAATACCTCGACAGCGCAACCGGCAGAGAGTTGGGGCTAAAGATAAACCGCGACGCGCTTGACGCCATCGGCTTTATGCCGAAAGTGTTGTGCGGCCGGACCAAAGCCGATCTTCAAACAACCTTGCTTGGTCAATCATACGATCTGCCATTCGGTGTTGCACCGGTTGGCATGTCAGGATTGATGTGGGCCGGGGCCGAGCGCATGATCGCAAAGGCAGCGGTTAGCCATAACATTCCGTATTCGTTATCCAGCGTGGCGGTTGCATCACCAGAAGACGTGGCACCCTACATTGGGAATAACGGGTGGTTTCAGCACTACCCGGTGAACTCTGCCGAACTGCGTCGCGCCATGCTGCCAAGAATCAAGGCTGCCGGATTTCATACGCTGATTATCACAGTCGATGTCCCTGAAGAAAGTCGGCGCGAGCGACAACGCCGCGCCAACTTAACGGTCCCTCCAACGGCCGACTTTCGCACGCTAATTCAAATGGCATCTCGTCCAGCGTGGTGCCTTGCGCAATTACGCGAAGGCATCATGCCGCGGATGCGCTTCTTTGACGACTATGTCCCTCAACGCGGTCGGGAAAGCTTTACGCATGCTGGCGCCTTGATACGGGGAATTCCCGATTGGCAATATCTGCGCGAGTTGCGACAGGAATGGGATGGACACCTCATCGTCAAAGGTGTGCTGCGTCCAGAAGATGCCAAACGAATGGTTGAAGAAGGCGTTGATTGTATTTGGGTATCGAACCACTCTGGGCGGCAATTCGAAGCGGGTCCTGCTGTGATTGATCAATTGCCGAAAATCCGTCAAGCCGTCGGACCAACCACCCCACTCATCTACGACTCAGGTGTGGCGTGGGGCCTAGATGTTATGCGTGCACTGGCCAAAGGCGCAGACTTTGTCATGGTTGGTCGCGCTTTTCAATACGCTGTTGCCGCCTTCGGTGCTCAAGGTGTTGACCATATAATCCATATCCTGAAAGCGGATATCATTGCCAACATGAGCCAGCTTGGTGTTGAACAGCTCAATCAACTGGAAGAGTGCCTTTTGGATAATGACTGATGAGGTGCTGAGCGCACCAATTCTTTGCCAAGCACATAGTTAATAGCCTGCATTTTTTCGAATAAATGTGCAGGCTTCCTCCCTGATAAAAATAAGCTCAAGATTTATGACTTCCGCCAAAATAAATTGCTTTTGTATTGACATCTGATATGTTAGATATCATAGTGTAGCTCAATATACGCAGCCCGACGGCTGCCTGAATTGAGGATACGGAGCGATTGAACAGTCAATCCAAGCTTATTTCGCTAAATTCGATTCACAAGCGATTTGGCCAGAACACCGTGCTTGATGGCATAGACTTCCATTTGATGTCGGGTGAAATTCACGCTCTGGTTGGCGAGAATGGTGCTGGGAAGTCCACTTGCATGGGCCTGCTTTACGGCTTGCACCAACCCAATGCGGGTGAAATAAAGCTTAACGATAATCCGGTACGAATTGATGGTACCGCCCATGCCCAGACCTTGGGCATAGGATGCGTGTTTCAGGAATTGAGTCTAGCTGGCTCACTTTCAGTGGCAGAAAATATCTTCGCCGGTCGAGCACCCACACGTTTTGGGGTTGTTGATTGGCCCGCGCTACGCAGCCAAGCAGAGGCGCAACTTGCCGAATTTGATTTAACGCTTGATGTTTCTCGACCTGTTGATTCCCTGCCAGTAAGCACCCAGCAAATTATTGAAATTGCTAAAGCCTTGTCAATGGACTCGCGCATATTACTACTCGATGAACCCACCTCTGCGCTTACGCCTGACGAAGTCGATACATTATTTAGTGTGTTAAGAAAGTTGGCCGATAAAGGCATTGGTATTGTCTACGTCAGCCATCATCTTTCCGAAGTATTTTCCATCTCCAACAGAATCACTGTGTTGCGCGATGGTAAATGTATAAGCACAAACAATACGAAAGAAACGACGCAGGCTCAGGTTATCAATGAAATGCTGGGCAGCGCTCAACCGATTGCAATTGACCCGGTCTCACGCAAATCGGCTGATGAAATCTTAAATGTAAACGCATTGAGTAGTAAGGACAAGTTCAACAACATTTCGTTTTCACTCAAGCGCGGCGAGATACTCGGGCTAGCCGGTCTACTCGGCTCTCGTCGGAATGAGATAGTGCGAGCACTTGTAGGCCTTGGCGGCGTTACCACCGGTTCTATCGAGTTCAATAGTTCGACAGTTAATTTTAGCTCCATACGACAAGCTATGAAAGCAGGCATCGGCTATGTTCCCGAAGAACGAAAAACCGATGGACTGTTCTTGAGTTTTTCGCTCAGTTCCAATCTGGTCGCATGCAGTCTGGATAAGCACGCAGCTGCCGGCGTAATGAGTCAAAGATCGATTAAAGCGGCCAGCCAGCGCGCGATAGAAGCATTCGATGTTAAAACTCAAGGCACAGAAGACAGCGTTGCCTCACTTTCTGGAGGCAACCAACAAAAAATCCTACTCGGAAAATGGCTCGAGCTTAACCCTGAACTACTCATCATTGAAGAACCAACAAAAGGGGTTGATGTAGGTGCTAAGTTTCAAATTCACGAAGAACTACTGCGTAGATCAACAGAAGGTATGACTATTATTGTCGTGTCATCAGACTTCCCTGAACTCATCACGCTATGCGATCGCATCCTGGTTATCCAAGAAGGTCATCTGAACGGTGAAGTGGCAGCCGATGCCGTGACCGAAGATGAGCTATTAATGTTGGCAGCTGGTGTACCCGTCCCCTCTTCTAATACACCGCAAGAAGGCACTAAAGCATGAGTGTTTCAATGAGTACGAATAACCCTGGTAAGGAAACAACCGGACAGCGTTTATTTCGAAAATTTACCGACACCAGAGAGCTTACGCTTCTGACGTTGATTCTAATTATTGTTTTAGTCATGTCTTACCTCTCACCCTACTTCTTATCTGTCGATAACTTTCGCGCCATGTTTGTGGGTATGACACCGATTGCAATCATCGTCATTGGGATGTCCATTTTACTGGCATCGGGAGGTTTCGATTTATCCGTGGGTTCGGTAATGGCCTTATCCTCTACGGTAGTTGCCATGCTGCTTTTGGCCGGGTTATCTATCCCTTCCGCCGTAGGTGCTGCTCTTGCGGTTGGCGCCGTTGCAGGATTAGTCAATGGCTTGTTGGTAACCGCACTTGGAATCAATCCGTTGGTTGCGACGCTGGGAACAATGTCGATTGCACGAGGTATTGCGTTAGTGCTAACCGAAGGTTTTTCTATTTCCAGCCTGCCGGCTGAATTTGCATGGATCGGCAAAACCAGTTTTATGGGAATACCGGCACTGGTTATTGCAACACTAACTCTAATACTCGTCTTCGACCTTGCCGTTCGGCATACACGTTTTTTTCGACAAGTCTATTTTATTGGTGCGAACGAAAAGGCTGCAATGCTCTCAGGCATCCATGTCAACCGCGTTCGAATCATCGCCTATGTTCTGACCGGATTGCTAGCGGCACTTGCAGGTGTATTTTTGGCATCTCGACTTATGAGCGGCACCCCTACTGCTGGAAACGGCTTGGAACTTCAAGTACTGGCAGCGGCAGTCATCGGTGGAGCTTCATTGCGCGGTGGTGAAGGCACGATACTCGGTGCATTTTTAGGTGTTGTTTTCGTCGCTCTCATCAACAACTCAATGACCATGCTCGCGGTTTCCATTTACTGGCAAATGATAGTCATTGGAACTGTCTTGGTTTGCGCCGTAGCACTAGACATGCTTATTCGTAGAACAAAGTCTTAAAGTTATTACTGACCACATCTAAGGAGATATCAACAATGGGTACACTTAATACAAACCGTCGTAAACTGCTTGGGGCCAGCGCCGGTCTTGCAGCCGGTATGGGATTACCGCAACTCTCACCTCAGGCACTAGCCGCAGGTGCTGGAAAAGAATATGTATTTTTATCTATCGTAACTCAAGTGCCTTTCTGGATTGACTACCGTAATGCGATGAAAGACCTTGAAGGGATATTGGATATAAAAACAACGTTTACCGGCCCGCTGGATTGGGACACAGCCGGGCAAGCTCGACAGTTAGATGAGCTAATTGCACGCCGGCCGGCGGGTATTATGATTTTCCCTGGCGACCCTGCATCTCTTGCTCCAGGTGTACAACGAGCAGTTGATGCCGGCATACCGGTTACAACTTGTATTGGGGACATACCCGATAGCCCGCGCTCGTGCTTTCTGGGCATCAATGGTTACGAAGCCGGTAAAATTGGCGGCGAGATGCTTGCGCAGGCAATTGGCGGTAAAGGTAAAGTGCTCCTAGGTACATTCCCGGCTCCGTCTACCTTGGAACGAGTCAATGGCTACAAAGATACGTTTAAAGAAAAGTATCCCGACATAGAAGTGGTCGATGTCGTTAACGATCGCGCCGACCCAGCATATGCCCCAACCGCCTATTTGCAAGGCATACAAGCAAACCCAGACATTGTTGGCATTGGCGGAACCGATGGAGACAGTGGTAAAGGCGCTGCAATCGCAGTTCACGAAGCTGGGCGTACTAAAGATATAAAAATTGTGGCCATGGATCGAAACGATGACATGCTTTCGTATATTGAAGACGGAACCATATATGGTGCAGTTGCGCAAAAATCTTATCTGGAAACTTTCCTAGCCTTTCACATGATGCATTGGCAGAACACTGATGGTTTAAAAGTGGTTCCAGACTGGAAATCAGCTCAAATAAACCCATTGCCGAACAGAGTCGAAACCGGCGTTATGAAAATTACCAAAGAAAATGTTGCTCAGTTTAAGCACTAAGCAACATGGCGCCACAGAATACCTGTGGCGCCAATTTACTTAACATTTGGGCAATTGAGCATAAAGCGATGACTTGGCACGAGCATATATTAAAGCTCGAAGAGCTGGAGCTTAGTCTGGTTCCTCAGATCGGCGGGCGATTGATGGATGTCCGCTACAAAGATACTTCCCTTTTATTCCAAAACCCAGATCTACTGAACCAACTGCCTGATCTAGACCGCTTGACCGAGCTCCCCAGCCGCGCAACACACATACCGTTTCCTCTTTGGGGAGGTGAAAAAACATGGCTTGCGCCAGATTCACAATGGCCAAATGGCGCTCCTTATCCAGTGTTGGATTCTGGTCAGTATGAACTTGAAATTCATCAGGGAAATGCTGTGACTATGACCAGCCCCACCTGCCCTCAATCAAGCATGCAAGTCAATCGCACGGTTAACTTAAAAGGTCCTCGACACTGGACAATACGCCATCAACTAACAAACAAAGGGCAAATTGAAAAAAGGGTTGGGATTTGGTCAGTAATGATGACACGTGCACCGGCAAGTTATCTATGTCGTCTTGCGAACGATGTATCACCCAGTGTCGTGTTCGGCGACCCTAAAAATGCGTATTCTTGCGTCGACGGTATAGGCCACATCAGCTGTAACACGCGACAAGAATTTAAATTAGGAATCCAGCCCAACACCGGTTTCACTGCAGCGCGCATACCGACTGACGAGGGGATTGTCTGGATTGCAAACACAGGGCGAATTGAGAGCAACACAGACAATTATGCTCATGGCCATGGATTGGAATTCTATAACTCCGGACACTACGATTATGGTGAGTTGGAATGGCACAGCCCAGCTGTGTGTTTAGCACCTGAACAGTCTTTGGAATTTACGCTTGGCTATCACATTTTTATCGAGCCTGCCAACAGTTCAGTACACGAGATGTTTAAGCTCATAGAAAAACGCAGCGAGGTCGAGCAGTGAAGCGGATCTTAGTCACCGGAGCCGCAGGTCACCTGGGGCGAAAGCTATTCGACCACCTTGAAATGAATCCTAATTACGATGCACACGGGATAGATCTACGCCCTGCTGATCATTCACAAATCTACGCCGCCGATTTTTCCAAGGAAGGAGAATGGGTTCAACACCTCGAACAAGCAGATACCATCGTGCATCTTGCGGGTGATAGAGAGCCCTCCGCTACGTGGGAATCAGCAATAAGCAACAACATGGATGCAACTCTGCGTATATATCACCATGCAGCAACGCTGAGGGTAAAGCGAGTGGTTTTCGCAAGCTCAAATTGGCTACACGGTGGGCGGCGATTTGGAAGCGAGCAGTTAAACACATCTCTCC
>JAYJMJ010210251.1:0-15915 GCA_036873875.1 Laminaria ephemera
TGTATGTACTGCCAGATACCCTGTGTTATCCAGCATTGAATAGATGGCTACACCATTACTGCTGTAATGAGTAACATATCTAATAAAGGCATGGATGTCCGGCATGGCAAACATCAATGTCAGACATGTAAAACATCTAGGGAAGGCATAACACACATCCGTCACATGCATGACGAGTGTCATCGACACCCCTCTCCAGGTGGCTCCAGTATTGACCACGCCAGTGTCTCTGCGTATCACCACCAGGTACCATGGCATGCACCGTAGAGAATAAATAAATCGATGTTCGGCATGACAATCATCAATGAAAGGCATGACAGTATTTAGGACATGCATTACACACATCAATCACATGCATGGCGAGAATCACCGACACCGCTCTTCAGGTAGTTCCAGTACTATCCACGTCAGTGTATCTGCGCATCACAACGAGGTAACATGGCATGTAGCATAGTCAATGACGAACTCAATGTCATGCACGACAATCATTAATGAAAGGCATCACAATCAATTAGGACATGAACAATAACGGAATATTCGTTACCTTGGAGTCAACGGTCTGTCCTCTCCCTTTACCTTGGGATCGATTATCATCTTCCTTAATCAATCCCCTTTACCTTGGAGTTACTTATTCTCACAATTCTCATTTGTTTGCCTTAGATGACCCCCCCTCCCCCCTTTCGTGTCGCTCTATCGAGCGAACGAAAGTCTCCGAAGCATGAGTTCCTTCCGCCCGATCCTGTGTCTACTATAGTGAATATTAATCAAACGGGCGGTACCCAAGCACGTGTTGGCATAGTAGAAACAAGTCCCGTGACGTTGGATATCCTGGGTGATTACCTCGGGATCGTAGGTAGAGTTTGGCTGTGCCACCATGGTACGGCAGGCTTGAGCCGTCAGGATATGCATGCATGCGATCACGAGATCAATGAGTGGTCATGCACATGTTAACGACGAGCACGCGTTCATAAACAGCCAAGGAGAGGCCCAGAGCCCAGCGATTTTTCCGTTTATCTGAGGCGCCAGGCTAGAGACTCAAAGTACGGCCACAAACACGGGCTAGAAGCACGTTGCTGGCGCTCAGGGTGTAGCCACTCTGCCCCTCTCCCTCCTTGTCGTGATGTCGTCTCGGCAAAAACGGCAGAGTACGCCCGACTACAAATCGCTGAGTATTCCGTATATAGTAGCTCGGTAGTCGCTGCCTCGTCTAGATCCTATATTTCCTTCACCCAACGTATTTGACTAACGATCACATCAAGCAGTTGTTAAGTGTTCAATTCATTCGGGCGCCCGGTGTTAAGAAACGTCAATTTCCAAGGCTCAAAGTCTTATTTTTAGGTCTGTCCCCACCAACGACACCAGCTTGATTTCTGAAATGATGGTTTCACAATTTTCGCTTTTTTCAGCCCTTTTCGAGTTTCTTGTCTGTGGTGAATTTACGTCACGATCTGGAGCCTCGTTTCTTATGTTCGGTGGGGGTCAAAAACTTCGATTTATGATGTACACTCTTGATATGTTGGAGCCCCTGTGGTTCGTTTTGCCGTATTTCTTGCATCCAATTTCTTATATTTCTCACCAATCTCAGCCTAAATTAAGTTACAGAACACTTCCTAAGTGCAGGCGCTCACTGCTGTTCCATCGTACCCGACAGCAATTTGTATTAAAATCGTGTATTATTATTCAAAACCAATACCCCGAATGTTCAGTAGTGGAAGTATCAGTTAAATAGAAACACACACAGTCAGTCGTCGATTTGCCAACACCATATGATGTCAATCACCGAAAGTACATCCGCCTCCCGGGTGCATTACTAAAGTTGTCGTATTCGTATCATCCGACCGTGCATTGTATTAAATGTAGTACCTGGTGTCTATGTACCGCGTAGAAGATTGTGCCTTTTACTGAGCTGCGGTAGTGAGTAACGCTGGTTGCCGTACCTTCACCGCTCTGTGCCAGGGCAACTACAATCAAGGACTATAAACAGCGCAGTAGTGTATGTAGTATATCATATTACCGGAATTTGGAAAACGCCGTAAATAATTTTGAAATGTTACCCGCACCCTAAAACAGGAAGAACGAAAACAACAAATATATCTAACTCTCCGTGTTCAACTGTCTTCATGAGCAACAGCGATTGCCAACGATTAACCCTTCTGAAAATACAATGTAAACCATAGATGAATCAAAACAAACATTGAATTGCAGCCATTACCATTTTGAAAACATTCACACGATATTCTATAATACTACTGCTGTGAAGACTATGTCAGAAATTCTACGACCTCTACGTAGTGCGAAGAACTCTTCTTCCGGTATCCGATACTGCGGTTGTCATTCATTTGTTATCGTCATGCTGGCCATGTTCGCTCCGTCAAGCTCTGAACAGCTGCAGTTACGTAACAGTTTCAGTAGTGACTATAACAACATCAACAGCGTCTGTCTCCTGTAGCTATACAACAATAATATTGTACGATAACATTAACCCTAACCCTAAGCCCTGGGAAAGAGAATCGGTTCGTTATTCCGAATTGCTTGACAGAATCGGTCGAAACCTTTTTGGGGATGTTGCTTAGGGTCATTGGCACGATATATCAAAAGTACATGGTCGAGAATGTCGATGAAGTGTTGGCATTCGCACTAAAACCCTTCTGCGGCTTAGGCCCTTGGGGCATTCTGGGGGTGGTGGGGACGCTGGAAAAGGTGTTCGGTTCGTTCTTCCGAATTACTTGACCGAATCGGTTAGCACGTGTTCGGGGGTGTTCTTTGGGATCTTTTGCACGAGATATCAAACATCGATGCTCGAGAAGGTCTATACGGTGTCGGGATTTGCACTAAACCCTTCTGCGGGTGCGCCCTGGGGGCGTTCTGGGGGTGGTGTGGGCCCTGGAAAAGGGATCCGTTTCATTCTTCCGAATTAGTTGACCGAATCGGTCGAAACATTTTTGGGGATGTTCCGTGGGGTCATCGGCACGACATGTAAAAAGTCCGTGGTCGAGAATATCGGTGAGGTGTCAGTATTCGCACTAAACCCTGCATTGACAACTTGGTAGAATCAAGAGTGGCCAGAGCTAAGCACACGACCCACATACCTCTTGTTTATCGCTGCACACTAAATGTACACACCGTCTTCGCTTGCAAGGACGATGTACTCGACGTTTGACGCCATATTGGTGACAATGTAAGCGCGTTTCCCTACTTATCAAATCTTTGCATCTCCCACACCATTAAGAGCGCGGTTGCTGATCGAGAACCCAAGCTCATTCATATAGACAGTGCGAACGATCAATCTGACGTGCACTGCAGTGATTGAACTTGTGCTGTGCGTGTAGGTTAGGGTTACACCTCCTCAGTTGAAGAGACCCGTCAGTCAGCCGATGTTGGGCCCCGATGTACGGCCTCTACACTGGGGTCACTCGAGTTGAGCAACCTCGTTAGCTCAAACACGGTTTTTTTCCAAAAGCTACCGCTCTACGAAAGCACGTACGTACCACTACGGAGGTTGGAAGCATCGAAATTCGACTAATGGTTTGTCCGTTGTGTGCGGAGCATAGCTTTCGCGGGGAGGCGTATATCACCCACAACGGAGTGTTTCCATCATCGTTTCGAAGACTCGCTGAATACTCATTGATGCTTCTTGCCTTCATAATATATGATAGTCAACACTGGTACAAGCACACCTGTACGTGTATATTCCATGGTACCAGGTATTTGAGTAGGCCGCTCACGCAACCCCCCCCACCCGCACACAAACTAGCTTAACCATAATTGTAGTGAACCTCAATACGCCTAGCGATAATCAACACGATCATACGCACCAAACATTCACAACGAGAGCATCACAGATGCAAGCGTCCTCGTCACGGATTTCATCGGTATCACCAACACGTTTTGAGTTATCGCCAAAATGTAGTATGTAGCGCTTCGTGAAGAACGTACCAGTGATTGCCGTCCCCAGCACGATCCATGTTAACACAAAACCCATTTCGTCACGCCAAGGCCTAGAATAACACTGCCTGAGATACTTGGTTGCTGCCCCGGCATAATTCAACATTGACCTCAACTCCCAGTAACTACGATTCCTACCTGAACGACGAGGGTGCACTGTTGACGTCTTCAATTCTCCTGGATATGTATATCCCTTTCACCAAGAAAAAAGCCTGCACAATCACCGTCGCGATCATCATAACGTTTGCAATGATGAGTACCGCCGTCATCACCATTGAAATGTCGCTTTCTTGACCGGTAATATCAACTTTCAACAGGAGGGCTACGTACATGCTTACCAGAATTATGGCGTTCCCCCAACGGTACAGCCACATGTCATAGTCACTTTCGAACGGGGAAAGGGACTCGGAAATAAACATGAACATCACCGCTACCAGCAGCACCACAGCGATCTGATCGGCGGTGTTTGGCAAAACAAACACCGCCGCTCCGGTGAGCACCACCCGACGGATACACTCTACTACCTCGTAGTAGTAACACGACGGCTTGTACGCTGACCACAGACTGCGGAATGACTGAAGGTGCGCCATTGACTGTCTGTTCGGATCCTCCAAGTCATGCCGATTGCGGACCAGCCACCCCGTAAATAATGCAGGAACACCAACCGGATAAACGCATATCATAGCCATAGCGTATGTCCTGTACTTGTCGTGTGTTGCTGTCCGGCACTTGATGCTGTAGTCCGCACGGAGGTAAGCATTGCCATCGTCCAGACTCTCACAGACGAATGTTTGGAAAATCGTGAAAGAAACTGAAGTATACACGAAAAATAGTAAGAACAGTCCTGTTGCCATATGTTTGCGCATCATTATGGGCTCGACCATTAAGGTGTTCCTTTCCCTCCTTCTCACGACGAAGGAAGTAGCGGACAGCGCACAGAGTACGCCCAGCGGTCCCACGGTAGCAAGCACAAGTCTGTCGTAGAAGTCTGTTTTCATGACACACAAATTTGCCAGGATAAACCCGATGTCCAGGTTTATTGTTGCCAACTTGGAAAGAAAAACCTCGTACGCGTCAGGGTACACCGCTCCAGCGATCTCAGTGAACTGGCAGAGAGATAATGTGAGGCAAAATGGACGAACATGGGTCAGTCACTATAATAAATATGTGTAAGGTTTCGGATAAGCATTTGTAATATCAACGACGGAAATAACACTGGGGCTGCTCTTCCATTGTCTAGCGTGGCACTAGCTGGTAGACTACGCGGGTAAAAATCCCGGACACAGTACGAAAAACATACACCCTCCAAAATGCACCTTTGCACATGTGCAAAGGTCACGACGGCCGTAATTTACGTCGTGCCCCAACTCTGAGCACAGAAACACCGCAGAGTATTTTAAGATTGACAACAGGCGCAAGCACCTCAGCGGTGCAGCACTTGTTATACATATTAGAACACAATCAGTCCAAGACGCAAAAGTAAACCTGAGGAAAACTTCAATAACGCATACCTGAGTAGTGATCTGCAACACCACCACGACGATCTTGATAGAGGAAAGCGGCAGTGCCTTCATGACGAACTTGCAGCTGGACGATGTGGTGTCCCAACAGCGGATTTGGTGTTCATCCTCCACTTGCCGAAGAAGACGTGGCACGAGCCAGACAGCCAGAAGAATAGCCAACAACAAGGCCCCTGCTGTAAGCCCGATAGCCAATCCCCTACGCTCTGTTGCGCATTTGTGGCAGCTGTTCAACATTCCCGGTGAATATCCGTCCGCGCAGACGGCACAGTCTGCATGGGAAGATTAGGCCGAGAACAAATAGTGTCGCAATCGTCCAGTTACAGCAAGGCTAAGCGGGAGATGCGCGCTTTGTGACAAACAGTATCATAGAGTTGCGGCTGACGACCTACAGCAGAGGAGGTAACTACACGGCATCGGGAATGTGAAACCTATAAGTTGCATGGCTTGTGATGCATGATTGCCGTCGTACTGTACCCTTGAAATCCACGCTTGCGCCTACACCCTCCTCGGATTTCGCTACAGGGGCTGCGTAACTACAAGGCTTCATAGACGAGGACAGGTTTCGTAGTTGATAGCCCATGATTGCCGTGGTACTATACCCCTGCTCTGAACTTAAGAATGACCTGCAGCGTGTTGGCCAATGCCTACCGCGGGAGTTACTTACAGGGACCTGTGTAGCCCGTGGCGCAGTAATTGAGAGCGTTATCGCCCCCAGTACAAGCCTCTTTTCGGTAACACTCCAGAATGTCCCGGCTGTCGGCGGAAACACGATAGTAGCCCGCCATAAGGTCGAACGTTTGGAGCGTGGTTATAGCCAAATTCGATACGCCGATCGGTATAGCTCTGCAGGATGGGATTTTGTCACTTGTGATGCTTGCGATGCTCCGGTCGATTTTACACCCGTCGAAGCATTCCTCACAGACAAGTTGGATGCGACAGCCGCCAGAGTAGCCCTAGCACGAAGGGACACAAGCGGTACGGCGACCCATTACGTAATCGTGCGGTAGCGGAATGGAACGTGGCGAATTATTGTGGCAAAGTCTGTATGTAAACAAAACTGATGTAGTGGAAAAATTAATTATGCCTGGCAGAGTTGAAGGTTGGGCTCGATGGGCCCGAAGATCCCTGACAAGCCATCTTCCAAGCACGAATCTTGCTGATGCCTTTATCCTGTTTTGGTGGGCATCTAGTAGTAGCATGCACATCATAATATAACGCTTCAATACGGCCCGCTATCGACGCGTGCTACGATAGTGGTATCACCTATTTGTCTGAAGCTCCGCGATTGGGGGGCTTTCAACCTATCTCAAACATTGGCTACGAACCTATGACAGTCTAACTTGATGCACAATCGTATGGCGTAGGTATTCAAGAAGAAGTTTTGTAAAACGAAAATGGTATTCCAATGATATTGGGTAGCTCCTCGGTTGGAGTCATGACAGTCAGGAAATATTTACCCAAAATATGCCACCCCTTTCGTAAAACGCTCCTATCATCAAATGTCAAGCCCAAACACAGAGAACTGGCTGTCTCATGAGTCAGAACGGCGGAGGCTTCACGCGTCTGACTTCCATCTGGTAGGGTTGGTTGCAGAAACCGCTACTGCACAATATATTACTATTGTTGTTGTTAATATTGATATTATTGTTGCCCTCCGGCAATGTAGAGTAGGTGCTACTCCGATAGAAATTGAGTATCCTCCCGTAACCCGGATAGATACAAACTGAACAGGCGCACCACATTGCTCACTTGGTCGAAATCGCTGTACTCGTCAGGAGGGCAGCTGAGCATATTGCCATGAAAAGTGACATTCTCCATGTCAAGGGGGGGTTCTCCGTTCGCGATGGCGAGGCCACCGTCCGCGGCCGTGTTTTCCTCAAATACTGCGTCGGTTATTGTCATTGGCCCGATGTTGAAGAGGGCCCCACCTGATTCGCCTGCAAAATGGGTGTTCATATCGATCAAGGAGACAAACAGTAGTCAATACCAAACTGTAGACAAGTCTAATCGTGCAGGTGCTACAGTCGATAACATGAGTTGATCACGCCTTCGACGAGTTCTTCCAGCAAGAAATATCGGGCAAGGATACCAGTACACTTGCCGTAGAAACGACTTTCTGTTTACATTTCCTCGTCTTCTGAGTCGTAATCGACTTGCGCCAGCACATCACAATGAACACACGGTGACTGAGGATATTAAGTCAATGTATCAGTCATTGATAATATGCTTAAAACCCCTGTGTCGTTTACCTGCTCTGTTTGAGCTCAGACGTTAACAACCCCAAAGCATTGGTATATTTGGTGAGCACTCACGGGCGACGTTGTGACGGAAGATCGAATCTTGAACGAGGGTTGATCTTTCCGTCTCGCCGGTGTCTCCAATGCTCAAATGCAAGGCGCCCCCGTTTAAACCACTATTGCCGTCAAATCGACAACTATCAAACCAACCCGCTGTCTTAGTCGTGGACGTCAGGGAGACAGCCCCGCCGAATACAGCTTCATTTGAGGCAAACAATGTTCCGTGTATGTCAAACAAGGTCGGGTCCGTAAGTGATATGGCTCCTCCGTCAAGAACCGCCGTATTATTTTCGAACATTACCATCCCGAGAACATGGACTTTCGGACTGACAGCAGAAAATATGCCACCTGAACAGCGGGAATCACGTAACAGCGTCGAAGCGTTTCCAGGTAGCAACTCCATCGTGGATGCATCCAGGTGTGCGAGGCAAGCGAAATGCTTTTCGAGGGAAACCTGCGTTATCTAAAACGCAACACCGGCTAAGTGCATGTCCAGTGTTGAGTACAGCCGCGTTTTTGGGGATACAGTAGTATATTGATGTCAAATTTTACGAACTCAGACATTTCATACATTAGATGCTTCATTGAGGTTATCGCAACACTCTGAACGCATGCTAGTGTGCACATCTCTAACAACGCTGATATATTCTTGACGTGACCCTGCGCACCCGTGGCATCCACGGCAATCACGACTGAGATGCACTTGCCTCGGAAAAATACCAATCGTAATGATGCACGCAAAGCGACTACTGTAGGGATAGTCTCTGATTCGGGATGCTAAAATGAAATCTATCCACACACGTAGTGCGCCAAGGCGAAACCTTGCTCCGTGTCTGAGCCATCGACCCGACACGTGTTCCTGTCCGAGGTCAGGTCAGTTGGTTGCGGTCAGGTCCCGAGTGAGTGGCATATCTGCTTGTTGCATACACGCATCGCACCTCCGTTGAGGGCGGTATTGGATGAAACCTCAGTCAGCCCCATGATGGTGGCGTTGGATCCAAGCATGTTGATGGCGCCTATGAAGCAGTGCCAAGAATATGGTGGTGTGAACTCACGATGGAGCGATAAAGCAATGTGCAACGGCAAAGTCGATCTTATCATTCAATTGGAGGGACATGCGGGTTATAGGTCATAGGTATTCTTAGTTTTGCGATAGTTGCCTGCTGTCGTTTGTCCAATTAAATGCGATCTGTAACCATGCTTTCATCATGTCGAGGGCCTTATCAAGCACAAGACGTTCGTTCGTCTCCTCCCGAGGAATGGCTTGTTCGAAGCTCCTCTAACTAACACCACCCTGGGAAACACGGCGCGGAAGGCTGCGACAATAGGACTGGGAAGGTGGCCAATTTCCCTAAAGACTGCGGTGGGTCACACTCTATGTCAGACACGGGACACCTAGCACCCGAGGTGTTTCAAACGGTCGTATACCTATTAATAGACCTCGGGAACGACACACAACCAACGTATGCAATTATACAGAGTGTTATTGCGTTTTAATCGGCGGGTAGCACATCGGCCGTATCCACGCACCACTGCAACAGCTAGTACACCAGCAGGACCCATGCACCAATTCGTCATTTCTAAAACCCGTCAGTATTGAAGGCACGAAATATGTAGACCAACCACCGACAGGGGGGCTTCCAAGCACGCCATCAACTGCGAGTTTGACGTGTGGAAATGAAGGCAGACAGACCCCCCAAGCAAAAACCGCTACATATTTTGGGTATGTTTTGTAGTGTAAGCGGCTCTCGCGAAGTCCGCCGTTTAAACTCAATGGGGATTGCTACCGTAGGATCTAAATACACAAACAATGGTAGAACGGCGTGAGGGACAGGAGCCTATGACAGACACTGTACCAACTGCGGGATTACTGTCCGCGGACTGGAAGCATTCCGTACACGTGGGTCCAGAGACCCACGCCAAAACCATATTGCTGCATTTGCCCCACCTCCGTTATGTGTGGCAGAGTTTCTGGAGACCGTTGTGCTGCCGTCGATATGAATCGACGATTGGCGAACCACGAAGGCACCTGCCGCAGGGATCAATTCAGTTTATGTTAGCTGGGTTGCTGCGCGGTGGCCTTCCGTGATTGATTGTTGATAACAAACTCGATATTCATAACAATCATATTATCCAGGTGGTGTGCGACGTCCCAGTGCATATTCAATGTTAGGTAAACAAACATTTTAAAACCACGGGGGCGCAACGTGTGTGAAGTGCTAAGGAAACGTGTGCATTCTGTACGTGATCGAGCGCCCGGCACTCGGCCAAGCCGAGCCAACGAGCCAACGAACGTACCATTGACGGGAAGAAGCGAAAATTGTCCAACATCAGTGTCACCAGTAGACTTAATCCGGGGACAGGTTATAGACATATGATATCACCCGACCATATTGTCTTTAGTGTACCACCGTGCTTTGCGAGCAACGTTTTAACAGATAATGTAGAAAACACTCTACACGTCGTTAAGCAGCACAGAAGTCGCGCCCCCGTTGCCTTTTCAAAGGGTCCTGTTTTGTTGATCCAACATCGGTTGAGACGTCTTGTTGACTTAAACGTGTTCGGTAATCGCCGTGTAGCATGGGCCACGCAGCGTCCTTCGCTCCAGCCTGTGTGGGTATGATACTACTATGTATCTCCATCACGCGGGGATATCTATAGACTTATTCGTCCGCTCACAATTTGTTTTCCTGTTTAACGATACATCCTCTCTACTCATTTTTCCTTCACTGTTCCAGGTAGCAACTCAAACCGCGCATAGCCAAAGCAAAATAGTAAAAGCTACACTGCCAGCGTCTGCCAACGTTCGATACGGTATACGAGTATTTGACCGTGACACTTGGTACATCACTGTTGAGGGCTTGCGAAATTCGTAACAGCGTCTCGACGATAGTTCTCACCTCCATCGTAGGCCTTGTTGTCTATCACCGAGGTCACCCCGCTCGTTATCAATTCCGACCGGGCGACATACGCCGCACCTGCAAGCATTCAGAAATATATACAGGTATGTGTTACGGCACATGTTACTGGCAGCACTCATAGCCAGAAGCATCATGTCAAAGGGACCTTACAGTGTTGGATCGCTTGAAAGTAGCAATACAATTGCATTTCCCGACAAAACTACACCTGGTATTTAAGTAGGAACGGTCCGACGAAACAAAATGAGCACCAAACATGAGAACGTGTCCACATACGGTAGAACGTCCACCAAAAGCGACATTTAAACACTGCCGGGGACAAAGTGATCAACATTGTCGGCAAGGTTTTGATAGAGAGCCAACACGAATACTGTAACAAGGGCCCGTACCCTGGAAGAAAGAAAGGTGGGTTGATGCCGCCAACATATTGTTGGGCCACGCTGTCTAGACTAAGCCCCCTGTTTCATTGTCGAGATCATTGGCGTGTTCACCATACTATACTAAACCATATGCATGCCTTATGCATGGGTTCAACCACGGCGCAGCAGTTGCGCATACCCGAACAAGCAAAGCCTGTACCGTTCGTAAAGTCAACTTCACACGAAGAAATTTGGACAACGTACGCTTCCAACCACAGTGCTTTTGGCCCACCCCGATAGACATGAACACCACCGCCGGGTGTCGACAAGATGGCGAAGGACCGGATATGTCAGAAACTCAGAAATTACGTCTTGGAATCATACCGGACAAATATCCCTGACTGCTGGTCGTTTTCAACCAGACAGGCCTATCCCTTGTTGTTCTTTGTGTTTCGGTTTCTCGTCGTGCTAAGCACCGAGCTCGCGCCACACAGCTCTAAATGACCTTATGAGATGTGATATACCCCGCTTCTCACGTGGGCAACGAGAGGTATATGCGCTCACCACCCTTCCCAGGCGAGATTAAGCAAAACTCAAAATATAGACAAAGCCATATCGACACAGACAAAATATGCTACTTCCATTATACAAACTACTTGAATGTTGAGCGTGGATCATAGGAAAATGACAAACTTCTAAACGCATAGGTAAAAGAACAAGGAGCCGAGAAACACGAGTCCAACACACGGTGTCCACGTGTTAATGATAGTGAATCAAGCTCGCTATATTGCGCTGCGTACTACTAAAAAACGTACAACGTAAGTGTCCCCGCAGCTTTCAGATTCAGGAATAACATATAGCTCACATGGTATAATACGAGCACGAAGATACCACCAACGAAACTCCAAACCCAGATGGTAATATATTCGAATGACAAAAAAACAAACGCACAACGTAAGTGTCCCCGCAGGTTTCAGATTCGGGAATAACATATAGCTCACATGCTATAATACGAGCACGAAGATACCACCATCGAAACTCCAAACTCAGATGGTAATATATTCGAATGACAACCCGACATTCGATTATACTCTTAAAACATGCTGGCGGTAAAACATCTCCCTCAATCCCAACACCCACGACACAATCGTTTTGTTTCGCTGTGTGTAGGTCACGCACAAGCCAATCCCACCCGTAGCAATTTGAACGGTACTCTCTGAACGAAACGTAACACCACAATGCCTTAATCACAAGGATCGCCTGGGTGCACATGACGGCAGTTGTCATCTTCCCTGCCGTGACATGCGTGGTTAAAGTAGATAATCTGGAAAGCACTTGCTTAGCGTCACGAGACAGAAGGATCATACCGAAACTGCTAGATAACCCCTCAGCCATTGGGCGTGGTCGCACTCACTCGTGCTTATGGTGGTTCCGTAAGCGAATGGTATAAAATACCAGACATGTTCAAGCTGAACGCTACCGAATGCCTGCTTGTTCACCGCGTGCGTAAACCGGACTAAACTCGGAGTGTTTACGCGGAATGGAAGAGATTATTGACGAAAGAGATTATACTCTATCACGCAAAATCCGAGAATTGTTTATATCCGAACCTAATATTCCAAAAGCCCTACCAGCGAAGGTGCGTACTATCAGCTATACATAATGCAATAGGCAAACACTAATAATACTGTTGAATTGCCTGCTGGCTATACATAACTAAACGATAATCATAGTCTTGATTCTCGGAGAGAGTACACGTATGACTTATTACCAACCGCGCGCTGGCGGAAACATAGGAAGGCGAAACGACAGACGAAAAAGGCGTGTTCTAGATATTTGCACCTTCCCAACAATTCCACCACATTGGTGGTGTTTGTGAGCTTGGCATAGGCAGGCCATAGGTATGCGTTTAGAATCGTATCCCCTGAAGTGAACGTGCCTTCTTATGACATTCCTCACCTCCGCGCCAACTGGCAACGTTATTGGAGAACGACGTGATGCCCCCGATGAATACGGTACATGATCTCGGAGCTGACATGGCACCTGCGGGTAAGCAAACGTACAATATTTGATGGTGTCCTGTGAAAGGTAGGGTTAGCATACTTGGTATCATCGTTGCAAAAGAGAAATTTTGTCGCAACGTCCAAACAGTGCTACTGGACCACTGACACACGGCACCTAACAGTGCCAAACGAGAACTTGGCGAAGCACCCACTGAGTGTCGGCCAAGGTTGGACAACATACTACACACAGACATTCGCGGTAACCATGAACCTCGATCACGTACTTCCAAACACTCGTGGCGCATTCGACGATATTCGTGGAGAACCCGTCCACATCTAGCATTAAGCTACGGTTCTACCGGGCCTAGCATTGACGCAATTGTGCTGGATAACTGGCGTGTAAATTCACCCTGTCCTGTGTGTTAGAACTGCTGCACAATCTACCAACCTCAAAAACGAAACCAAAGACACATGGCTTCATATTCAGTGTGTGTTGCTAGCAGAGGTATTCCCGACGACGTTCCTCGGCTCGAGGTTTGGAAACGAGGCGGGTAGAGACGTTGTTATTAGACCACGTATCTTGGAACTTGAGCGACACCGTCGACGGCTGTTTTCAAATCGTTTTTACCTTCTATCTCAACCCTTGAATAGTTTTGCCGTCAACGTCCTTCTGGACCAGCCGTGGTCTCGGGCATCTTCGCTTCGTCTCTAGTACCAACCATCATTTTCATCGTGCGTGGGGTTCAGTACGCCGTCTGCTCGTTGACGCTCCTCGGATGTTGCCAACTAGCGTTTTCGCGCAATAGTCGATGGAAGAAGTTACGAACAATATCTTTGTGTAATACATCAGCTGGTATACGAACCTCAGCGCAATCGTCGACAGGGTGGGCAGTCTTACATTATTCCGTATCAAATCCCGGCTATATCCTCATATCGACATCGCTGGATAAAGCCCAACAAACACACATACGAGGGTGGTTCTGTAAAGCCCATGAAAAGTTCCGAGTGCACATCCGTTCATATGGGTAGGTCGGTGTTGGCCAGTAGTCCGCCAGGCCCAATTCGGAAACCCTCATCAGTGGTACCACTGACGTTCCCTCTGTGTGATATCCCGATGCGGCACGTTCAACCCCGTTACGGCTTTGGGCTGCACTACGCGTGACTAATACGTTACCTCGATGAACACGCCCGGTAGAGCTCGGGCAAACGACAACCCGGACACCAGTTGAAGGATATCATATCTGCATTGCCCTTCAATCACACCAAAGGGACGTCAACGACCTTAATTCTTTAGCAAATCAATGATTTGATATACTGGGGTACATTATTACTCGTCACTCACGCTACAGGTCTGACTCCAAGCGATCTTACCTCCGTTTGCACCCGCTGTGTTGCTTGTGAAAGAGGTATTGCCGTCGATGTGCCACGTGGATTCCGTGGTATAAAATGCACCTGTGGACAATGCGGGACTAGATCCCTGAGTTTTCAGCGATCATGAAACAAGAAGATATTAAGTCTCGAGTACCTCAGTCATGTTCGGCGTCCAAATGAGAAAGAAAACGTCGTATACACGTATACTACGAACAAACGTAGAGATTTCCGTTCGTCGAACCCCGTGTGTGGAATATTTTTGTCTTTTAACCGAGTGTTGGTCGAGGAGACACGTGGGTATCCAGGCCGTTCAACGTCGAACCAATCGTCGGATCCGGTTGACCACGTCAAAGAAAGTTGTCAGCGCTTCTTCTGCCCTAGAAAACGACTCGTATGTTCTGCCTGCTATAAACGACTTAACCGCAAAGTGGCGGCTGCCGTGCTTTAATGGCCGCATTTCAGATGACTCGCACAACCACGTTTAAAGTCCTGGCGTAGGCAGCGACGGTCTCCTCTCACAAATCGGGGTGTCAAGCTCTGGACACTGCGGGCTGATACGTATCGCGGATGTCTCCGATGCACCTTATTTCGGTGATGGGCAGCGAGCAGTAGACATGGATATGTGTCCTTCACGTTAGGACAAACGCTAGCCGAATAACACGTGCCAGTAGGGCGGGCCAGTAGTTCGCTTGTCGAAAGAACCAGGCGACGACTCTTTCACCGTAAGTGGTCAATGCCCAAACGTAGTGTAGCGACAATGCGTTGAAATCACAAACCGCCAGCGGTAGCACAAAGGGGTATCTGGGTTATGATGTGCGTCGTGCATGAGACCGCCGTGCAGCACGTTGGTACGATCACAGCGCCCAGTGATACCCGATCAGTTAGACTCCGTGCGGCCTTCAGCCACGAAGAAATTTCACAACCTTTAGCGCTGGTGGGACAGTAGACCCAACACAGGAACAACTATACACAAAATACCGGCACCAGCGTCCTCACCATACCGTACCATACCGCATATCCGAATTTCGTTAGATTGCATGGAGGACGGGAACACATGGACGACGGCCGGTCTCCTAAAACGTCGGTTGGCCGCAGAATCAAGACGGAAAGATGAGGAGACTACGCACACAAAATCAATACCCGTGTCCCCACCCCCTCCACGAGGCTTCATTTGTCGAAGGGTTCTGTATATAGTGTTGACATAACTCTAAGCACACCTACACCACACATATGTCATATGGGATTCATAAAGCTACGTTGCAAGATTTGGTGTATATCCTTACGTATCGTAAATCGTAGAATGCCAACCGGCTGTGCGTGCAGTGTGCATATAAATGCATAAAACAGCTTGTCGTCGTTTAGCATATGCGCCGTTTCACATAACCTATTGGGTTTTAAATGCAGTCAGCGGTGATCGAAATTTATATCCTTCATGAGGACATACACAACCCGTAACACGCGCGATCGGAGTATCACACACAGCTTGCAAAGACGAGTTT
>JAYJMJ010210681.1:0-15902 GCA_036873875.1 Laminaria ephemera
CACAAGCAACGTGGCAACTATTCATCAACATCGAACTAAGCAAAACATTCCCCTAAACCAAAAATCGCCCTATCTTTATGGATAGGGCGACGCAATTTATTGCGTTGATATATTCTAAAGGCAGCATATTCCACATGTGCAAACTGCGCGGCTGCTCTATCTCTAGTCACTTAACCGCGTGGTTTGCCCTTACTTCAGTTGCAACGACATCACCTACATCCCTAAGCCAGCAAGCGACCTAAGCACACAATCAACCACTCAACAGTAGAAACGCAAAAACGGCCACTTCAAGTGACCGTTCTCCCTTCTATCAATTAACTCTCAAACTATAGCTTGCAACCAGAGGTTTCTTGGCGATGACTTACTCTCCCAGGGGGCCGCCCCCCAAGTACCATCAGCGCTAGCGAACTTAACTTCCGGGTTCGGGATGGAGCCGGGTGTACCCTCGCCGCTCTAATCACCAAGAAACCTCTAATCGCAAACTATATCATCAAATAAATTACAAACATTAACAACTTCCAAAAGTCAGACACATACACACAACCAAAGTTCCAAGTTCTCCGTATCATGCTAAAAGTAAGCCCTCGACCATTAGTACGGCTTAGCTGAATGCATTACTGCACTTACACATGCCGCCTATCAAACTAGTAGTCTCCTAGCGGTCTTACTCCATAAAAGGATGAGGGATCTTATCTCGAGACGGGCTTCCCGCTTAGATGCTTTCAGCGGTTATCCTTGCCGAACGTAGCTACCCAGCTATGCTCCTGGCGGAACAACTGGCACACTAGAGGTTCGTCCACTCCGGTCCTCTCGTACTAGGAGCAGCTTCTCTCAAATCCCTTACGCCCACAGAGGATAGAGACCGACCTGTCTCACGACGGTCTGAACCCAGCTCGCGTGCCGCTTTAATGGGCGAACAGCCCAACCCTTGGGACCTTATTCAGCCCCAGGATGCGACGAGCCGACATCGAGGTGCCGAGCCTTGTCGTCGATGTGAACTCTTGGACAAGACTAGCCTGTTATCCCCGGCGTAGCTTTTATCCGGTAAGCCACGGCCCTACCACTTGGAACCGTGGGATCACTAAGCCCTACTTTCGTACCTGCTCGACTTGTAGGTCTCGCAGTCAAGCTCGCTTATGCCTTTACACTCTACGGCTGGTTTCCATTCAGCCTGAGCGAACCTTTGGGCGCCTCCGTTACTCTTTCGGAGGCGACCGCCCCAGTCAAACTACCCACCAGACACTGTTCCCAATCCGGATTACGGTATCAGGTTAGAGCAAAGACATAACCAGGCTGGTATTTCACGGTTGACTCCACCGACACTAGCGTGCCAGCTTCATAGCCTCCCAGCTATTCTACACAAGTTATGCCCCGGCTCAATGTCAAGCTGTAGTAAAGCTGCACGGGGTCTTTTTGTCCTGCTGCGGGTAACGAGCATCTTTACTCGTACTTCAATTTCGCCGGGTCTTTCGTTGAGACAGTGCCCCATTCATTACGCCATTCGTGCGGGTCGGAACTTACCCGACGAGGAATTTCGCTACCTTAGGACCGTTATAGTTACGGCCGCCGTTCACTGGGGCTTCAGTTCAAAGCTTTGTCCGAAGACTAACCTCTCCCTTTAACCTTCCAGCACTGGGCAGGCGTCAGCCCCTATACATCGTCTTTCGACTTAGCAGAGACCTGTGTTTTTGGTAAACAGTTGACAGGGCCATTTCACTGCGGCCTCAACAAGCTTCGAATAAATTCTTACCAGTCGAGGCCCTCCTTCTCCCGAAGTTACGGAGGTATTTTGCCTAGTTCCTTAACGAAAGTTCTCCCGATCCCCTTGGTATTCTCTACCCATCTACCAGAGTCGGTTTGCGGTACGGTTATTTGCACTTCATCACTTAGAAGATTTTCTTGGCAGCTTGGCTCAATCACTTATGGCTAAAAAGCACCGCCGTCACGCTTCAGATTCAGAACACGGATTTACCTACGTTCGTCATTATCCTAGACGTTTGGCACCTCAATCCAATCAGAGGCTGACCTACCAGACTGCGTCCCTCCATCGCTCCATGCAAATAGTTCTGGAATATTAACCAGATGTCCATCGCCTACGCCTTTCGGCCTCGGCTAAGGCCCGACTAACCCGACGCGGATTAACCTTCCGTCGGAAACCTTAGATTTACGGGGAACATGTTTCTCACATGTTTTACGCTACTCATGCCAGCATTCTCACTTCTGTAGGCCGCATATGTCCTCACGGTCATACTTGTATCTCCTACAGAACGCTCTTCTACCACTCCAGACAATTAAGTCTGAAATTCGTAGCTTCGGTACTATACTTAGCCCCGTTACATTTTCCGCGCAAAAGCGTTTGACCAGTGAGCTGTTACGCATTCTTTAAAGGGTGGCTGCTTCTAAGCCAACCTCCTGGCTGTCTAAACACTCTCACATCGTTTCCCACTTAGTATAGATTTAGGGACCTTAGCTGACGATCTGGGTTGTTTCCCTCTCGACTACGAAACTCATCTCACGTAGTCCGACTGCCGCGCTCTCAAGTATAGGTATTCGGAGTTTGGTTGAGTTCAGTAAGCTTGCGCCCCCTAGCTCATCCAGTGCTCTACCCCCTATACTAAACACGCGACGCTAGCCCTAAAGCTATTTCGAAGAGAACAAGCTATTTCCAAGTTCGTTTGGAATATCACCTCTACCCACACGTCATCACCTAATTTTGCAACATTAGTGTGTTCGGTCCTCCACGAGAGTTTAATCTCGCTTCAACCTGCACATGGGTAGCTCACATGGTTTCGTGTCTAATCCTAGCGACTGTACGCCCTATTCAGACTCGCTTTCGCTGCGGCTTCGTCTATTACTGACTTAACCTTGCCACTAAAATTAACTCGCTGGCTCATTCTCCAAAAGGCACGCCGTCACACATTATCTTTGCAGATCATAGTGCTCCGACCGGTTGTAGGCACACGGTTTCAGGTTCTATTTCACTCCCCTTGCCGGGGGTCTTTTCACCTTTCCTTCACAGTACTTGTTCGCTATCGGTCGATAAATGTATTTAGCCTTGGGGAGTGGCCTCCCCAGATTCCGACAGGGTTTCACGTGTCCCGCCGTACTCAGGTGCCTATAAGAGTCTGTTTAGTTTCGTATACGGGACTGTCACCCGCTGTGGTCTAACTTTCCAGAAAGTTCTACTACCTAACAGTTTTCTAACTCTATCTTTAGGTCCTACAACCCCACAGAATAAATTCTATGGTTTGGGCTGTTCCGCTTTCGCTCGCCACTACTTACGGAATAATCTCTTTTCCTGAGGCTACTTAGATGTTTCAGTTCACCTCGTTCCCTCTGTTATCCTATTTTTTCAAATAACAGTAATAAAGCATTAACCTTTATTGGATTTCTCCATTCGGAAATTCTCGGATATAGCGTTTGCACACAACTTCCCGAGACTTATCGCAGTGTACCACGTCCTTCGTCGGCATTTATCGCCAAGGCATCCACCGTGCGCCCTTAGTAGCTTACAACATTTGATACGGAGAATTTAACATTCTCGCGAATTTTTTCATTTGTGGTCATTTCTGTCCACGTTGCGATCATTTCTGTTCGCTTTTGAAATTGATTTTATGTAATCATTAAGATGCATCGTTTTGCATTGGTTTATTTTGGATGTTAATGTTCTGTGTCCATTGGCCTAAGCCGCTGGTGCATATTGCTTTTTATTTTTTGCTAGGTTTTTTGGTTAAAAATCTAGGTTTATCTAAAAAGTGACATGCATCAATTGCTTAAGTTCTTTGGATGAACTTCGAAGAAAAGAAGGAGTGGAGATAAAGGGACTCGAACCCTTGACCCCCGCCTTGCAAAGGCGGTGCTCTCCCAACTGAGCTATATCCCCATTAGGATGGTGGGCCTACCTGGACTCGAACCAGGGACCTCGCCCTTATCAGAGGCGCGCTCTAACCAGCTGAGCTATAAGCCCTTTCTTTTCTTCTTTTTTAAAGGTTCTTGACAACTTTACGTTGTTTTACAGTTCCACACTGCTTCAAACCTTAACTGCTAAAAAGTGACAAAAACATTCAATGCTCATTAACCCTGCGTTGTCCTCGCGGACACGCTTTGTTTGTTCTTTAAGGAGGTGATCCAGCCGCAGCTTCCGCTACAGCTACCTTGTTACGACTTCGTCCCAGTTACCGACCCCGCCTTGGGCAGCTGTTTCCCGTTAGGGTTAACCCACTGACTTCAGGCGTTGCCAACTTCCATGACGTGACGGGCGGTGTGTACAATACCCGGGAACGTATTCAACGCACTATGCTGACGCGCGTTTACTAGCAACTCCGACTTCATGCAGGCGAGTTGCAGCCTACAATCCGAACTGAGACCGACTTTGGGGGATTGGCTCCATCTCGCGATTTAGCAACCCATTGTGTCGGCCATTGTAGCGTGTGTGTAGCCCAGGATATAAAGGCCATGCTGACTTGACGTCATCCCCACCTTCCTCCCGCTTATCACGGGCAGTCTCGCTAGACACTTGTAACTAACGATGAGGGTTGCGCTCGTTAGCGGACTTAACCGAACACCTCACGGCACGAGCTGACGACAGCCATGCAGCACCTGTATACGCTCTCCGAAGAGTCCTTCATCTTTCGATTCAGTACCACGTATATGTCAAACCCTGGTAAGGTTCTTCGCGTAGCCTCGAATTAAACCACACGCTCCGCTGCTTGTGCGGGTACCCGTCAATTCCTTTGAGTTTTAGCCTTGCGGCCGTAGTCCCCAGGCGGTCAATTTAATGCGTTAGCTGCAGCACAGAGGGATTGGATACCCCCTACACCTAATTGACATCGTTTACGGCTAGGAATACCGGGGTTTCTAATCCCGTTCTCTCCCCTAGCTTTCGCGTCTGAGTGTCAGGTATGGCCCAGTAAGCCGCCTTCGCCACTGGTGTTCCTCCAAATATCTACGCATTTCACCACTACACTTGGAATTCCACTTACCTCTACCAACCTCAAGTCTTGCAGTTTTGAATGGCCTCTCTCAGTTTAGCCGAGAGCTTTCACATCCAACTTACAAAACCACCTGCACGCGCTTTACGCCCAATAAATCCGGATAACGCTTGCTCCCTACGTTTTACCGCGGCTGCTGGCACGTAGTTAGCCGGAACTTATTCCTGGGGTACTGTCCTTTCTCATCCCCCAGAAAAGGAGTTTACAACCCTAAGGCCTTCATCCTCCACGCGGTGTTGCTGCGTCAGGCTTTCGCCCATTGCGCAATATTCCTTGCTGCTGCTACCCGTAGGTATCTGGTCCGTGTGTCAGTACCAGTGTGGGGGATCACGCTCTCACGTCCCCTACCCGTCTTTGTCTTGGTAAGCTTTTACCTTACCAACTAACTGATGGGATGCAGGCCCCTCCTTGAGCGCCGGAACTTTAGTTTACCTTTTCTAAAGGGGTAAACGTCTGGGGTATTAGCCATCGTTTCCAATGGTTGTCCCCCTCTCAAGGGCAGGTCACCAACATGTTACTCACCCGTTCGCCACTTTCCATTTAGAGTTTCATCCGAAGAATCCTTTCTAAACTTCTCGTTCGACTTGCATGCATTAGGCACACCGCTAGCGTTCATCCTGAGCCAGGATCAAACTCTCCATATTAGATTGTTTGTCCCGAATTTTATTTCGGATTTTCGTTCAAAAGTTTTGTTGGGTTAACAAACTTATTGTTTGTTTCTGTCACTTTTTAGTTGTTAAGGTTCTTGCTACCAATCCATCAAAAAATCTGAAGGGACATTTTATTGTGGAAGTTGTCGCTTCAGACTTGGTTTCTTGAAAGAACTGATACTAGGTCAGCTTTTTATTTTGTAAAAGGCTTGTGTTTTTTCGGCCGCTTTTTTATCAGTCAGACGTGTCTGCCTGTTTGCGCTACCGAAGAAGGATTATAATAAACTGTTTTCTTGTTGTCAAGACCAATTTATTTTTTTGTTAATCTTTCTGTTTTTACCTGCTTTCTATATAGTATAGAGTCAGATTGTTTACCGTCTTTATCGTATGTTTTTGAAAAACTCGTTTCGAACGACAGGAGAGAATTATATGCATATCTTTGTCTCTGTCAAGCCTTTTTGGAGCCTATTTTTGATATTGGTGGGGGTATTTTGGGCGGGGGGTTGTTTTGTCTTTGTTATGGTTAAGTTTTATGGGTTTTTGTGGGTTTTGGGGTGAGTATTGCTTGGAAAACATGGGTTAGAGCGAGCTTTGTTGTTTGGGAGTTTTCAATGTGAGAGGCTGGGGAAATGTTTATGGCGCGTGGGTGATTTGGGAAGCATGGGTTTGGGAGGTGTTTGTGGAGGATGTGGATAGGGAGGAACTTGGAGGCAGGTTAGGCTATTGGGCTTTTTTTACATGCTAGATGGGAGGAGCGTTTTATTATTTAGGACTTATGCGTCTTGAGATTGTCAAAGCGTATACGCTTTGGCTTCGACAAGCTCAGCAGCCGCTTTCTTTGCACTTTGCGTAAGTCCTATTATTTTTGTTTGTGGGTGTTTTTTTTTGGCTATGGGTTGTTATTTAATTATGAGTAGCTCATAATTAAATACTCTTTATTTTGGCTCTGAGTGTGTCTACTGAGGCTATTTCATGATCGCCGAGTGGGGTTTCTTTGGCAAAACGGCCGAGCAACGACAATGCAAGATCAAACACCTGACTACGGTTCGAGCCATATAGGGCATGTAGTGTGCCATAGATACGACCGAGTTCAACTGCTTGCTGCGGGGAGAGACGAATGGTTGTCCATTTTTGCTCTGGTTCTTCGGGTAAAGGGAGATCCCATAATAGATAAAGTGAGTCTAGATCTGTGATACCTTGGGGAATTTCTCGATTACGGCCTGTGGTTGCTTTGCGCAGGGCGTCAAGCTTGGAGGCGATGATAGCGACGGCCAGATCTGGAATGTCGGCGCGGGAGATATTGGGGGAGATTTCTTTTGCTAGCGTGCGCAGGAGTTGCTTTTGGTTAGGAGATAGCTCAACGTACACGTTTTTACGCGCTACTTTGCTGCGAGGACGGCCACGTTTGGGTTTTTCACGGACGAGCGCTTTATATGTGCTATCGCTTTGTTGTGGCTCAGTATCGCGCTTTTTTTTGTTTTTTGCTGGTGACTTGCTCATTGATGTTCTTCAAAGTTGTCTATGATTGAAATTGAAACTTTAACGCGAAGGGGCGAAGGGGCAAAGAATGCAAACAAACGTAATAAGTACATACCTATTGAGCGTTTATTTATTTTGCTTGCGGCGGTAGTTTTGATTCTTTTCTAGGAATTCTTCAACAAAGGCACCGTCGATAATGGGTTTGTTCATTGTTAACATCTCGATGCCTAGGTGTAGACAAAGGAAGCAGATGCTACGGGGATAGCCGCGTGTTTCGCGCCAGATTGGTTGGATGGCATCATCCATAAAGATTGGCGGAAGATTTGAGCGACGCCCTGCAACGATTAGACGATATTCGATTAGCTCTTTGGTTTCGTCTGGTGTGAGTGGGTCTAAAGAAGAGCGGGTTGCAATTCGGTCGTTAAAGTCGGGTGCTTCGCGCAGGATAATATCAAGTTCAGGACGGCCAAGCAGAATTAGCTGGAAAGCTTTGCCTCCACTAGGATCGCGGAAGTTGAGTAAGCGGCGGAGTTCAACGAATTGTTCTACGCTTAACTCATGCGCTTCGTCGATGATGATGAGGGGCAAAATTTCTTCTGCGCTCTTTTTAACGAGCAAAGAACGGAATTCATTGAGCTGGTCTTCTGTTGAGCGACGGGTGCGGAGACCGAATTCGGCGGCGATCCTTCTTAATAGAAGAAGCCCGCTGCGCTGTGGTGGTTCATCGACGCGCGCAGAGATGAAATCTGAGCGGCGATCGTAGGTATCATAGAACCATGAGGCGAGGGTTGTTTTCCCTGTGCCGACTTCGCCAACGAGGACGGAGGCGCCTTGGCCTGATTCGACCATGTAGCTCACTTTTGCGAGAGCGCGACGTGCGTCCTGCGAGAAGTACATGAAACGAGGATCAGGTTCTATGCTGAACGGTGGGACAACTACACCCATTTTTGACCAATCTGGCCGTATAGGATCGATATCGAAAGGTAATGGTACTGCTTCTGTCATACCTATATGGTATATAGAGGCGTGTTTTTTGTCAAGATAGGGGACGCAATTTGTACATTTTAAGGATGATTGTGTAAAAGGGGTGACATTATCGCAATCTATAGGGTATAGATTTGTTGACAGGGCATTCTAGTTTTGTTATATTCTCCATACGTCACATGCAATAGTATGTAGATACGAGTATTTCTAATTGTTTTGTATTTGGTTTATTCTTTTTAAGGGTATGGGTAAATTTAAATTTTTACTCTCTCAGTTATTAACAAATGAATATGTGTGTTGAGAAGTTGGTGATTAAATTCGCTTACTTTTTAGGTTTCCATCGCTACGACTTCGACAGGCTCAGCCTCCGCTAGCTAGCTCTTAGGGATTCGTTGTTGAGACTTAGTGCCATAAATGGCTGACACAACAAATATGATGCAATAGGCATAAAAAAAAGGTCAAGCGCGTTAAACGCTTGACCCCCGTGCAAACAGTCTATTTATTTCTCACGGTTAGGTGCGACCAACACCAGATTGTGACTCTTTACAGAGCGGCCCCTTTAATGGGGAGGGGGATTTTGTATCCCGATAAATAGGTGTTTTTAGTTCACCAAAGAGCATAACATAGGCGATCTACCGTGTCAACGATAGTTGATGGGGTGTCAATCTCTTCTTAAGGGTTGATTTTAGGCTGTCTGTTATTGGTTTGTTCTTTGCCGCGACGTGAAAACCGTGACAAAAACAGACCAAGGAACAATCGCATATTGTGCTTCGCCTGCTTTGTTGCGTGCTCAGGGTCAGTTGATGACTCAACGTCGTGGCGTGGGCTGGCGACAGGTGGCTGCTGCGACTCATGGCATTGTGCCTATTGTGGCGACTGCGGCTAAGCATACCTCTTCTCACCTTCCCCAACAGAAACAAACGCTTACAATTTATCCGTCTTTGATGCTTGCTGTGTTGCGCGAGGAGAAATCGGCCGTTTCTCGAATCTGGCTCCTCCTGCGTCATTTAGACACAGACGGCAAAGGTTGGATCTCCGTGGCAGACGCACGTTGCGCATTGACAGACAAAGCGTCTGCACTGCGCGTCTGCGGCTGGCGACAGTTGCGTTATTTGTTGGCTGAGGGGAACGGCATGTTCTGGGAACGGGACAAAACGCGCATTTGGCTGCGCTCGGTGGCAAAGGTAGCGTTCGCGTTGGACGTTGAGCGGATGCAGGGAGTGCCTGTTGAGTTGCCTATTTCGGCGTTGACAGCAGGCATTGGGGCGGTTCGCGCTCATTTTTACGCGAGTTTTCATAGCGGACGCGGTGAGAAGGCGTCTGAGAAGCCGATTTCGCGTGAGACGTTGACTCAGTTGAGCGGCGCGAGTCGGCAAACGTTGCGCAGCTATGAGCGGCTCACGAAGATAAACCAGCGGAAGAATATTGCTGTTGGCACTTTGGTTAAATATAGTGATAAGCAGGCTGTGGCGGCGGAACGTGGTCATGGCGCATTTACATTGACGGATAGTAAGGGGTTGATGGGGCAGGCTGGTGCGCAATATGTGGCGTGGCAGTTGCCGAATAGTTATGTGGGGCCACATGAAAGACGCCATCGTGGCTGTCAAAAACGAATTAATCAAACATTGAGAGACCTGTCGCTTAAAGGGATGACGGGGAACGGTAGTGGTTTGGTTGGTTCGATGACGGCATACGGTAGGGTTTTTTATAAAGATGGGAAATCGGCCGTTAAATCGAACGCCAAGAAATCGGCCGATTCTTACTGGCTCAACAAAAAGGGAAACAGTAATCAGGTATGGTCAGTCGTTCAAAAACAAAAACCAAGTTTTATTTAGTAAGCCATTAATAAGATTTACGAAAAACTCGGTTTTTTCTTCACTCAGGGTCGGCAGAAACTTTACCCCATTAAAGGGATTATTTATTAACTTTCTCGGTTATGTTATTATCTCTTTATGCTCATTCACACAATCGACCATAATTTTCAAGGCGTTCTCGAAACTATTGCCAGCTATGTTATTCAAGAGAAAGATACAACTATCTTGATTGAAACGGGCCCTCGCTCCACTTTACCCACTGTTTTAGCAGAATTAGAAAAACTAAATATTGCACCATCAGACATCAAACATGTTTTGCTGACGCACATTCATCTTGACCACGCGGGCGCGGCTGGCTGGTGGGCTGAACAAGGGGCGCATATTTATGTGCATCCGTTTGGCTTGAAGCATATGGTTGATCCATCGAGGCTAATGGCGAGTGCGCGGCGCATTTATAAGGAGCAGATGGATTCATTGTGGGGGGAGATGGTGGCGATTCCTGAGGGGCAGATATCGGCCGTTAATCACGCAGACACCCTAACGCTCGGCGACATAACCGTAGATGTCATCGAAACGGTCGGCCATGCGCGACATCATCACGCTTATATAGTAGGCGACCATGCGTTTATTGGGGATGCTTGTGGGGTTGTGCTGGATAGATTTCCGCTTTTGTCGGCGAATACGCCACCGCCTGATGTGGATTTGGCAGGATGGGAAGTGACGTTGGAGAGATTATCGGCCGTTAATCCCACTTACATTTACCCAACCCATTTTGGCCGTCACGCGAACCCACAGCAAATCTTTGCCGACTATCGGATTGCACTGGCTGAATGCAGTCAATTTGTGAAAACGTTGCTGGATGCGGAGGTTGATCGCGACACGATTATTCGGCTTTATACGGATTGGCATTATGAACGGGCGATGGCGCTTGGGGTGAGTGAGGCGGACTGGACGCAATTTCTGACGGCCAGCCCGCTGGATATGTGTGTGGATGGGTTGATTCGCTATTGGCGGAAGAATAGTCAATAGTCAACGGCGAATGGTCAATTGACAACGGAAACCTTTTCTCTGTTGATTGGTGAAGGGGGTTGATAATTAACGGCCGATTTCATCATCGCACGCACAACTAAATGGTGAAACGGGCGAATTACATTGAAATAGACGGGACCAGTCCAGTTATTGTATTTAACCAGCGTAATCATATGAAAACGACGCAGTGAACCAGAAAGGGGTTCGACGATGATGCCTAGCGTGGCAGTTAGATGCTGTTCGGCCACTGAGGAAAAGTAATACGTTTCCTCTTTCGCCATGTCAACTTTAAAGAAAGAGGTAGCTGTTCCTGGGGTAAAAGAAATAGCTTCAGGTGCGAGATTAACGCTAAGCGGCATGCCTTCTTGCTTCATGCCCAACAGACGCACGAACCCCCAGCGAATTCCATATAAAATGCGCATCCAGAAGGGCATATAGGAGAACATGCCCGCGATGAAGTGGCGCAGCGGTTGCTCGCTGTCGATAGTTTTGATGTCGATATGGTCGGCGGCGGAAACGGCCGATTTCATTTCAGGTACTGTGTCAAGAATTGGAAAGGTCATTGTCTACTCCTTTTGTAAACAATAAGTCAATTAAATACGCGCCAAACGCACGTAAATTTTCGGGATTTTGTAGCTCAACATGACGGGAAGCACGTTCCACATAGCCAACGAAACTAAAATACGCAATTTCGGCGCGATGGGTCGCTTCAGGTTGGGGAAAGCCAGACGCTTCGATGAGTGAGCTGAGATAGTCGAGCCGTTTTTGCTCAACCACTTTCACACGCGCCAAGATGTCTGGGTCTTGCTTGCTCCACAGGAAAACGGCGGCGTCGATGTTTGCGCCATTGCCGCCCGCTTGGCTGATGAGGGCGAATAGCTGCGTCCATCTTTCTTGGGGCGTCGGGGCTTTGTTGGACTCGGCTATGAGCCAATCAGTTTCGACTTCCCAGCGTTGCATCATCGCTTCGAGCAAAGCGGCACGGTTTTTGAAGTGCCAGTAGAAGCTGCCTTTGCTAACCTTCAAAGTACGCGCCAAGACTTCCACCTTAACGGCGGCGGCTCCTTTGTCGGCCATGATCGTGCCAGCGGCCGTTGTCCAATCATCTCGTGTTAATGCCATCAATAATCTCCGTACGGTAACGTATGTTTACTGTACAAGAAAAGAGGATGGATGTCAATACGGTAGCGTATGGTTTTGCCTATATGGGTGGATTTAGCTTAAAAAAACGCTGAATAAATTATGATAACTCATAATTAAATAAATTAAACTATTTTCTCTTGTTGTGACAACTTATTCGTGTAGCTTTGCGCCTTTGAAAATTTTGTCTACGTCTTTGCGATCGGTGCGCACAGCGAGGCCGACTAGGGGGAGTTCTTCGGTGATGTATTGCTTGACGGTTTCTCGATTGGCGGCGTCGTGGCATGTGCTGAACATGTCTTCGATGTAAACGGCCGTTTTCACCCCTCGCCTCTCCGCTCTGCCCAAAAACGTATTCAACTTCTCTCGCTTCGCCTTCAAAATGACAATCGGCTGAACACACAAACGACTATACGTTTTTCCAGCCGCATCTTGATACGGTTCGCCGAGCATATTTTCTGTGTCGCCGACAATGCCAGACGTTAAAAATGCAACGATGTTAAGCCGTTGCCATGTCGGTAAGTCGTCCGCGACGACGATAGCAATTTTAGTTGTGAATTCCATACGATTCTCCATGATTTATAGAATTATAGCCTAAGAATGAAATGAATTGCCGTAGGGGCTAGGTAAACGGAGACAGACGAGCGGATGAAAACAATTTTATACCGTTTATCTCGCCCAGATTGGCGGATACTGTCTATTCGGGCGAGATAAACGGTATTTTGGTAACGCCAGACAGAATGAAATTATCCGTTTACCTAGCCCCTACGGATTTTTTCAATTATGTCAGACTCAACCTAACCTCGGCAAATTGCTCTGGCACGCTTTCGCTGACGAGTTCACCGCCGATGACGGCCATCATGGTGGAGTGCAGGGCGAGGCCTTGGCCGCCTGTTTCGCGCTGGATGGGCTGACCAATTTGGTAACCTTTACCATTGTCGCGAATGGTGAGCGTTAGAGGGTTTGAGGTTGTGGAGAGGGTGAGGGTTATTGGGCGAGCCACGTCCCCATTATGCTTAACCGCATTACGCACCGCTTCCCTCGCGGCATAAAATAGCACATCCGCTTTGAGCGGCGGCAACTGTTTAAACGCTTCTTCTCCCTTGATTTCCCACACGACTTCTGCAAACGCATTGCCAAATTCATGTGTCACTGTGCGGCGCAACGCTTCGATGACGCCGAGGCGAGCGACGTCGGGTGTGGTGGCGGTGGGCAGGTCGTGGAGCAGGTTGGAGATCTGCTGATGGGCGTCGGTGAGATTGGTTTGCGTGTTATCAGGGTCGAGCATGGCGGTGTGCAGGAGGGGTAATACTTCGTCGTGCAGAACGCGCCGCGTACGCTGATCGATGATTTGGCTTTGCGCCATTCGCTCGCGCTGGAGCGCCATGAGCCGCTGCGCCATTTCTGCGCTGGCTTGGGTGTCGATGAGCCGTTCGCCGCTCGTTCGGGCAATTTCCATTTCCTCTTGCGTATACAAACTGCCGTCTGCCTTGTCGCCGAGCAGGAGTAGGCCGATGAGACCGCGCTCGCTCCACAGGGGAATGGCGTGGCTTGCGCCTGCGTAGGTTTGGGGATCGATGCGTAGGGAGAGGTTGCTGTCGCTGCTGAATTGGGCGGTGAGATTGTTGAGGGGGGGTAACGGCCGTTTATTTGGAAACGAAATTGGCTGTTCAATCAACGCGCCCAACGAGCCAACCGCCACAAGATGCGCCGTCGTCGTGCCCAGCACATGTTCGCACAGCGCAAAAAAGGGTTGCTCACTTTCGACAATCCCTGTTTCTGTGAGCAAGGTTTCATACAGTTTTTGGCTGGTGACGAAGGGACGCAGACTGGCGATTGTGTTTTCCCGTTCACGCAGCGATTGCCAGACGATGAGCGCGAAGAAGGTGGTCATCAGTAATGTGGTGAGCAAGGTGGTATAAATCGGCCAAAGCTCAACGGCGATGGCGGTGGCGATGAGGCCGCTATAGATGAGGGCAAACAAAATGGCGCGTTGCCAGTAGCGGCGCAGGCCGTCGCGCGGGAGCGATTTGCCTGTGAAGAGTTCGTAGGAGACGATGGCTTGGCCGATCATGAGGATAACGGCCGATATCAGCACCGTAATCCCCAAATCGTATATCCCCAACACCTGCCGCGCCTCCTGATCCAAAATATAAAGCCGTCCGACCAGCGTGTTGCGAATGGCCCAAATGATTGCCATCGCTGTGCCGACGCCGACTAAAAGCATGGCGACGGATGCACCGATGAGCCACGGACGCGCTCGTTTTCGCGCAATATCGCCCATCATGCGCTGAGACGGTTCGGGACGGCGCAGCGCGTCGAGCGTAAAGGTGACGCAGAGCAGGACGAAGGCCACATAGGCGAGTGCGTCGGCGGGCAGGCCAAAAAATGTAAAGTCTGTGATTTGATCCAGTCGATAAATAATGGGATTGCGACGATTTGCTTTAATGCCTAAGCCAAGAAAACCGACGACTAAGCCAATGATCAATAGCCCTAAAAATAGACGATGCCGATTGCGTAAACGGGACTGTTTATTGTCCCAAAATCCACTGTACCAAAGCACGGCCAAATACCAGCCGAGGGGTAAAAAGATGGCGGGGATCATGCCGAGAAAGAACCAGTTGGCGGTGCTTTGGGAGAAGGTGAAGCCGTTGACGAGGAGGGCTGTGTGGCTGATGAAGAAGAGACTGCCGAGAAGAAAACTTGCGCTGACGCCGATGAGCGGCCAACTGCGGCGGTCGGCGTTGAGCAGAATGGTGAGGCCGAGCCAGAGCAGTAAAATGGTGTTGCTGAGTGAGGCGACGGTGGTGAGCCAAGATAGGAAGATATTATCAGTCATTAGTTGGGGATTGGGGATTGGGGGCTGGGGATTAGGGATTGGGGTGTTCTCTCCACTAACCACTCGCCACTACTCACTCAATAATTTGCCCTTCTTGATCCCATTCAAGCAACCGTCCATGTGCCACAATTATCGCCGCGCGTGTCCTTGCAACTTTCTCATCCGTCGTTGTCTCATTTAATCCCCATGCGGTGTAGATTTGGCCGTTGATGCGGCTGATGGTGCGCTTGGCTTTGAAGCCCATACGGCCAGCAATTTGTTCGTTGCTTAGGCCTTGTGCGAGCATATTGGCGACTTGTTGTTCGTGTGGTTCGAGCAGCGACATGGGATCGTGTTCGTCTTTGTCGCGCACTTCGTGGACGCGGGTTTCGATGTCTGAATCAATAAACGAACGGCCGTTCAGCGCGTCTTTTAATAAGGGCACAATCATGTCGGGGAGCAAATAGTTCGACTTTTTGACGTAGGCGTAGTGGGAGAGGATGCCGCTGCGGCGGAAGTCGCGATAGTAGGCGTCGTCGTCTTGGATGGAGTAGAAGACGACGGGCAGGCGCGGGTATTCGCGGCGGATGGAAACGGCCGTTTCGATACCATTCAACTCCCCCTCCAACTGCACATCCATCAAAATCACATCAGGCGGATTTTCAAGCGCATGCTCAATCGCCGCCTCCCCGCTGGCGCAGTCAAACATGACTTCGATGCTGTCATGCTTGCCGAGTCCTGCAACGAGTGCGGGGCGTAGACGTGGGTTGTCTTCGACGATCATTAAGTTCATAGGCTTATTGTTGTAACGCAAAGGCGCGAAGGCGCAAAGTGAAAATCAGATGCAAGGGCTAGGTAAACGGATAATGGTGAGCTGGCGAAATTGTGTTTATACCGTTTATCTCGCCCAGATTGGCGAAAATATTCTATTCAGGGCGAGATAAACGGTACATAAAGTATGCCAAATGAACGAATTCACCCGTTTACCTAGCCCCTA
>JAYJMJ010210790.1:0-15899 GCA_036873875.1 Laminaria ephemera
ATTATTATTTTTGCCCTCCGACAATGTAGCGTAGATGCCGTTCCGATATAAATCGAATATCCTTCCGTCAAGCAGTTGTATTTCTCCTATGACTGACTCTCTGCCTGCTGTTTCCCAAATTTCCTTCCCCATTTCTTTCCATTTTTGTTTTAACAAGAAATCCAGGTTGAGAGAAATAAGAAATTCGGGATCCGTTGTAATACTGAAGTTGTTGCAAAACGCAACCTTTCTTTCTCATACCTGGTATAAGAAATCCAGCCTGAGCCAGGATTCCTGTTCTTATTGGTGGGTGTCCTGTACTACTGTGCTCTGTACTACTAGCAAAGCGATAAGGAAGTCAGGCTGAGATTTACAGGAAACTAAGAAACCCGGGTGTTGTTATACTGAAGTTAGCACGCTCTCCCAAATAAGAAACTCAGCCTGGGCAAGTCTTTCTGTTTCTGACTACTACGTAGGCGTGGTGTAGTACCTGGTACTACACTGTACTGCAGTACAGGGCACGTGCTGTAATAAGAAACAGGGTAATTAAGAAAGGCAGGCTGATCTCTACAGGAAAGTAAGAAATCCCGGTGTCGTTATACTGAAGTTAGTGTAGAACGCGCACGCACCCAAGCTCAAGTAAGACATCCAGCCTGTGGGTCAGTATTCATTCCTGTTTCTTATTGGATGTTCTGTACTGACTACGGGTACTACTAGCTGTGTGTTTGTTCTTCTTACCCGTTGGCATCTAGCATGCATACTTCGAAGTACATACGTAGTGTCCGTGCCGATTCGCCATCCTATCTACGTGAAATACTGGTATGATCATGTGTGATGTACAAGGAAGGGCTCCGCATGGATACTGGCATTCGCCGGCATCCATGCTTCGGAAAGGACCACACCTTGGCCAATAGGTTCAAGGTTAATACGTAGGCAATCGATAGGATCCTATTCCAATAGGAGGCTTATTGTTGCTTGTGATAGGCATCGATTGTCATTTTTATAATCCTATTTTGGCCGGCAATGGGTGTCGATTGCCCCGTTCACTGATGATCTATTGTTCGACCAATAGTGATTAATAGTGTACTGCCATCTAACCTCCAGAGCTATTGCTGAAACAGCTACTTAGCTGTCGATAGATATTTCCAGAACGGTACTGTTTGGTCGATAGGATATTGGAAGTGAGAGGCAATAATACCTCTTGTTCTGAAAGATAGGTATCGATATATATATTTTACCATGATATTGTTTCTCACGATATGCATTGATAGGTATTGGCAACATGTCTACTGGTCTGGACGATAGGTATCGATAGACCTACCTGTGACTATTGTATTGTTTCGGACGACAGGAGGTATCGATAGGTATTTTCACCTACTACCTATTGTTCTGGACGATAGGTATCGATATAGACTCACTTACTCTAATGTCGGCACCTCCGGAGGTCGCCCTCGGCATATTCTCCCACCTCTCAGCCACCCCCAGCTTTAAATTGCCAACCGGAAAATTATTTTTTCCGGACCGGTCCTCATATACGAAGTTTTGCACGTGAACAATGTTTAATCAAGATATTTTAGGAAAAAGCAGTTTCCGGGTGAAATTGATAGATACCAGGTACCCGGTAATATTTTTTCATGTGTTCCGAAAAATTGGGACTGTCGACATGATATTGCGGTGGAGTAACCCTTCACTGACACCCCTAACTGTAGAATCGTCTCCTCGCCTCGAAGGAGAGATCGACACAGTATGTCTCCTAGGTACTGATGATCACGTGGGTTCGGACAAAGTCGGAAGATAGTGTGTCGGTCGCTACAGGAACTCGCGCAGCAGGATATTTATCAACTGTCGTCGTCAGTTAATGTGCGTTGATGGATGTGTGATGTTGCTTCGCGGTCGAATTCGACCGTCTGATCAAATAAAAAATAGCTTCAGCCATCTCGAAAGGGGTCTGTATTCGTTGGCGCCGTGTAAATTAGAAATTCCAGTTCGCTCGTAACTAGTAATGTAGGGCTGGATCACCACGACTGTGACGTAACGTCCCGGGTATTGCACATACAACACTTTCATCGACATATTAACAGATCTGAACATATCATACTTAAGTAGAACAAAAAGAAGCACACACCTGTCAGCAGGCAGTCATATACGTATAATTTATGATGATGCGGCCCGTTTGGGACTCATGTACAGTACAGCGACAAAAAAAAGTTTTTCACGGATCATGCGTCATGTCACTTCTCGCTGGTTGGGTCGGGGCCGGTCAACTGACCCGATGTCGTACTGAAATGATGTGCGATGAGCCACTTCGAAGCATTTATCTCCTATATTCCCGACCAGCTACGAGAGCTTTGACGACATGGCATATTCTAAAATTAGTGAGATAATTGACCTAATCTCATGTCTTATCTATAATAGCTTACTCATCTACGTAGAGCACTCCATAACGTTAGCCCGCCCTGAATAGCCGTAGGTGCTGGTCACGCGACAACCAAAGGATATGTCAACATCCAGAATTTGGAAAGGCTATTCGAAACAAACATAATGAGGCTATAGATCAACCCTACCCCTGGTGATGAGAAGATTCCTCTTCAATGGTAAGAAACCAGGTAATGGAGCTCACGAAGGTGGGAGCTCGATAGAACACTACATACCACCCCCAAAGCTCGTTACAGTACCGGTACCAGTCCTTGGGACCCAGGCAATGACTCGCGAGTACCACTCATTCTGGAGGACACAATCCCAAGAGTACCAGAAGCTGAAATGACGAAGTCCTGACTGGTCCCAAGGGTACCAGGCGCTGAAATGACTGAGTCCTCGCCAACCCCTGGGGACCAGGATATTATCCTCGCCAGTCCCAACAGTAACGGGAGTCAAAGTGACAGAATCTTCGCCAGTCCGGAGGGTGCTGGGAGGAATATTGACTGAGTCCCGGCCAGTCCCAAGGGTACCAAGACCTGAAATGACTGAGTCCTCGCCAATCCCAAGGGTACCAGGAGGTGAAATGACAGGTACCAGGAGGACTGGTACACTGACGACCTTTGAATTACTTATGCAATAATCATAACGCAAGAGCGAGGGAGAGAAAGCGACCGAGGCCGTTTTTTGCCTTGCAAGGCAAAAAAGCATTTTCATAGCGGGGTGCGTACAGGCTTCCATGATTTATTTAGTCTGTGTGTCTGTGTGTCTGTGTGTCTGTCTGTGTGTCTGTCTGTCTCTGTCTGTCTGTCTGTCTGTCTGTCTGTCTGTCTGTCTGTTGTGTAGTGTCTGTCAGCAGCTTAGATCACTGATTGCGAGAGCTGTACTGTTACGGGGCACCATAGTAATCAGGACCCACGATATACACAAAACCCTATACATTCCACTGTTTTTACTAACCATATTCGGTCCTCATTATTATGTTCCCACGTAATAGGCCGATTTCCACAAACCCGGGGTCTACAGGAGCGGACTAGTTTACGCTAACTCGTGGAGCTTGTTTCGCCGCACACCGTCTTGAGTTTGCCGCGATCGCCGGGTTGTGGTGGTTTTGGTGGCCGTGTGGCGGGATTTCGTTTTTTTTTTAGTTTGGTTTTTTTCTTTCGAACGCACACGGCCTACTCCATCATGTACGAGGCACTCTCACCTCATTTACCTCTCTACTATTACGGGGGAACAAAGTAATCAAAACCAAATATGGTTGCTAAAAAAAGGGTAATGTATAGTTTTTTTTTGTGTATATCGAAGGTTCTGATTACTATGGTCCCCCGTAATAGCAATTAGGTGCACCCCTTTCGTGGCATGCGTCGAACCTGTTATTAATATACGACGCGTTCTACGATAGAGGTAGAATTTTTGTCTGGAAAAGTTTCTGAATGACGGGGCCCCTTAACCCAAAATCGTCGGAATTTTATTCTTTTTTTTGCAATAAGTTTTCGACGTATACCTATGTCATGTGATCGTTCATCGGGTAGCACTCTTGCTGTCCCCCAAATCAGTTTTTGGGATAGGCATAGAGACCCTCAAGTGAGGAGCCTCAGAAAAAAAAAGGGTGCACCTCTCCCATAGCAAGCGTCAGACAGCGCGTACAATACGTCCTTAACGTTCAATGTTCCGTGCGCGCCCGCTCCCGCTGTTCCTCGCCTAATCTCCTCTACACGTGCTCGCGCGCCCATCAGATATCAGCAGAAGACCCAGTGGAGGTGGTGCACGCCCGGAACATCGCCATCGCGCACGTGGTCTTTGAGTTGTTGGCGGTGTTTACGTGTCTCACGAACGGCTGGTGCATCGGGGTTATGGTTTTGGCCATGGGATCGTCGAGCCTCGTGGCGTGCTGCTTGAAGCAGCGCACGGCCTATTCTTGTTGGAGTTTCATGGGCCTCTTCCTGGTTTTGGTGCACGCGCTGTCCGGCAACGCCGACTTCAGCAATGGGACGCGCGGCATATTAGCCGGTGTGGTGCAGTACTTTCTGTGCATTGTTAGCGTGGTCGTCGTGATCGTCGGCTGCAAAGCAGCGTCGGCGACGGGCGGCCGGGCCCTTCTAGAACGTAGGCAAGCAGGGGTGCCGATGCAGGGGTCGAGTCAAATGGGGCAAGGGATGCCACTCTCTCAAGTTGATTCACATGCGTAACTCCGAGGACCAAGGATGTCGGTTGACGGTCTAGGTTTGTCCGGTCACGGTTTCTTTTGACTTAATATATACTGCTTTTAGTGTGGGGAGTACCTTGACCGCTGCCCTTGACGGCTCTTTGGACTTAATATACTAGTTGGAGTGTGGGGAGTACCTTGATGGCTGTCCGTCAAGGGGCAGACTTAGTGTACTAGTTGTAGTGTGGGGAGTAAGTTGACGGCGGTTCGTCAAGGACGGGCAAGAGTGCCGTCAACCGCCATCTTTGACGAGGTCAGGCGTGAATCAGTCGCGACTATTCTCAGTAGCAGCGGTTTACATGATTTGTGAGACGGTGTCACGAGTGGGTAGGGAACCTTGAGTATCCCTTCGATTACCATGGGGCTGCTTGCTATAGTATTGGGACCCGGTGTTTTTTTGAGTGGGGTGATGTGCTGAAAACAACGCCAATGACTCGACTGTACGTCGGTGACTGGTGTTATGCCTCTTTTGACAAAAAGCATGGTATTGCCCCTTTTTCGAAACCGCGAATCTTACTATTTAGTATTTTGACATTATTATTGAAGCGGCGTCGTGGTGGTATTGTTTGGGCCCGGCCCGATGAAAATGTGCGACCTTTCCCCCCTAGAATTTCTCATGGGCCCCCGAGGTTGTATCTCAGGAGGTTGCTAGCTATGTTCGGTGGCATACGTATTTTGTTGTGCTTTTCGTATTGCAGAGCGGCTGGTTGAAACCTTCACTAGTAGCTAGAGCTAGTTGACTTTATTGTTGATGACGAACCGATTGCATGCGTGGTGCATGTAAGCTACTAGTCTGTTAATAGCCTGTCGCTGCTGTGTGTAATAATCATTCCTTCGGGACTTGAGATGGAACACTGGTCGAAAATGTAGGACAGGATTGTCCGTAGACGTAGTTGCGGCCTCCGCAAACGAAGTAACGGACGGACAAACTGCGGTTTACTAGTGGTATAGATAAATAGGCGTGTCTCTGTCGGGAAGATATATACAAACGAGGACGACCAGCAAATCCAAGCTGGTTGCGATCGAGTGCGGGTTCTTGCTGATAACGTGAGCAGACATATGGTAATCGTTGGGTTGGCTAGCCGAGCCAGACGGTTGTGCCTTTTCCCGGTGTGAGGAAATTGCTATGAGCGACCCTTAGGTACGCGTGGATCACGTGTTCTCATTGCCGTCTTGGAGGCAGCATTAGAGTAGGGTGGCCTTCTTCCTTGTGCACCTCAACGCTCTGCTGTGATCATGTTTGGACGCTTGCTACGATAGAGGTAGCACTTTTCGGTTTTTTTTTGTTTCTGAATGACGGGGCTCCTTAACCTAAAATCGTCGGAATGTCATCCTTGTTGTGAAATACCATGGTATGGTTTTTTGGTACACCTAGGCCATAGGTTTGTTCGTTGGGTTGCGCTTTCATTCTTCTCAAAAATCAGTTTTTGGGTGAGGTTTAGAGCTCCTCAAAGTGAGGAAAAATGAGCCCGAGAAACAAAATGGTGCACCTCTATCGTAGCGTGTATCTTTGCCCAAGCCGGAGCGAGTGATCTTGTATGATGGTTGCAGCATCGGCCACACGAATCAACCCGGGCTGCTGGGGTAGGACATGCGCTCGAAGTATGACGTACAGAGATGTACGACACGCGCGTAACATGATGGTGCTTGTGCCGCTGTGCGCTTTTCCTAGACGGTTGATAAACACCGCACGCACTTCTCGCGTTTTCGGTCGCTACGTACCTGGGTCCCAAAGATGGGTTAATTGGAGTGTAAATGGAGTTTTCTTGTTTCAAATCGACTTGGGTCGTCGAGCAGCTGATGCCCTCTTCCATCCCGTCGTTCATGGGCGGCCCCGTGAAGTGATGCCCTTGCTGAGTGTCCGGGTTCCTCCCCTCTGTGCGGGATATTGAACTCGCGTATGTCGGTATGAGCCTCACCACCTTCTGGTGCACTGCTTTCGTCGTTGTCTTAGTGAAGATGTCGGCGGGCCATACGTCCGTTGGCTCATGGCTCTCATGATGCACCCTGGTCCGGTCATCGTCGAAGTGCTCTGTGCAGAACCACTTGCGCAGTTGCAGATGCTTGGTCCGTGCTGAATAGCCATTCGTGGAGACTATTGAAAGTGCTCCAGGCGACTCATTTCCTATTATCTCGATTGTTTTGAATATGTTGAACTTGAGCTCGTGTAGCAAATCTTGAATGTGGTAAGCTTCCTTCATACATAGCGTTATTGCTACCAGTTCGTTTTCCATAGTGCTTAAAATTGTGAGCGATTGGAGCGATGATACCCATGATACGGGTGCTCTAGAAAGAAGAAATATGCAATCACTTGTAGATCTACGTGTGTCTGGATAATTGGCGAAACTTGCGTCTGCGTAAGCTTCAAGCTTGAAGTGTCTACTTCTACAGACGATATCGAGTTTTTGGCGTCCTTTGAGGTACCGCGAAACGTACTTGGCCTTTCATAGGTCAGCCGTTGACGGGTTTCTTGTTGCCCTTGTCAATTGAAGCACTGCGTACGAGATGTCCCACCGTGTGGTCCTTGAACTATATAGAAGGCTTCCTACCATTGATCGGTATACAGTAATATTGCTAGTAAACGCCCCACACGGAGTAAACGCCCCGGGACCCTGTTTTTTGCGAAAACGAGTATAATCCGGAGTAACCTCCGCCCGTTGAAACAAAAATGAGATACACGCCCCGGGCACATAGTAAACACCCCCCCCTTCTAAACAAGGGATAAACGCCCCCGGGCGGAGCTAGCAAGAAGTTTGAGCGAGGGGAATGGCGCTGTCTCCGAAGCAGGCATGGCGGTAGTTTACATAGAAATGTCGACATATGGGCAGGTACATGTGTTGCGCATCAGCCAAGCAGACATAATCAGCCGAGGACAGATAACCAGCTATAGATAACCAGCACTTTCAAGACCTTCTGCCTTTTATATATAATTATCACCCAGCTACTTGAACGAGTATACCAGGACTACCGGCTTCGGACACGGCCCATGTCCCAGCCCGGCCGCCGCTCCACGATTTGCCACGACGCCGCCGTCGGGGTATCGGAGGCGGGTGTACTCGATCACATTCAGCTTCGTCGCTGTCGAGTAGGAGTGCCGCCCCTTTGGCCCCACCGAACGCTCCAGGTAAAGCTCGAAGGGTAAATGCGAGAGAGTGGTCCGCGCTGTACCACCTGCGCAGCAGGCGCGGGAGACGCGGGAGCGAGTGCCGGCGCGCCCTTCCTCGTGGGCACCGCTGCGAAAGGACGCCACAAACTTCCTCAAGAGTTCGAGTGGCCTTCGGTGGTTTTATCGGTGCTGGGCGCCTTCTCGGTGCTGCTGGATTGCGACATGACGAATACCTGATGCTGTGCTGCTGCTGAGTGTGTGAGGGGTGTGTGTTTTTTCTTGTTTTTTGTATCGCCTCGGGGGACCAAAAGAACTGAGAAGTTTTTCCAGAAATTGCCCCTTCCACGTAGTGAACGCCCCGGGTTGCTTGTTCAAGCCTGCACAATCCCAACGCCCTGGGGGGCGTATACTAGCATTATAGCGGTAGTTTGATTCCGTCTTCATCGAGCAAGGCGTCAGCTGGTTAATCCAGCGATACTTCAGCACCCGTATTAGGTGTGCTTCTTGGACAACCAGTTGTTCACGTTGAATCGATCCAGGGTGGGGCGTGTGTAGTCCGTTCGGTTGAAGCGGAGTGTTCGTTTACTCCGGTCGCGTGTGATTTTAGTTCCCAAGATGAGGGAAACTTCTCCCAAGTCCGTCATTGAGAAACTCACCATGATGTTTTCGTTGAGTTGTCGAAAGAGACCCTTGTCGGGTCCAGTGATTGCTGTAGTGTGTCATCAGACTGGTGGTACAGTAGGGGGGGTGTTATACTAATATACTATCATTTTCCCGTCCTCGTTTGGGCCACTGGGTCAAGCACCTGAGGCGTGTTACGATAGAGGTAGCAATTTTTTGCTGGATCATTTTCTGGATGATCGGGCTCCTTAACCCAGAGCCGTCGGAACTTCATTCTTTTTTCGCAATATGTTGCGGTGTATACCTAGGCGATGGGATTCTTCATCGGAGAGCGCTTTTAATTCTCTCCAGGTCAGTTTTTGGGTGGGGCATAGAGCTCCTCAAGTGAGGAGCCTCAGAAACAAAATGGTGCACCTCTGTCGTAGCCTGCGTCACCTCATTACCTCTCTCTCAAAAAGGAGTTTTTCGGTTTTGTTTTGGCGCAGCGCGTCGCAAACAATCTGAAGGTGGTGCATATCGCGAAATCAAAAACCAAAAAAGCGAAGACCAAAAAACATCGGGTAGTCACTCATCAGAGTGGCTCTGATCGGCTGAAATAAAACGACCTAAAGGTGCCCCCCCCCACCGCAGCCCCAGTCATCAATACATTGTCAATAGAGCACACCCTCCCCCATTTCGTAGATATACATAAATGGGTCACGGGAGTCCAAAACAAGACGCGTGCTACACTATTACGGGGGAACATAGTAAATAGAACCAAATATGGTTAGTAAAAACAGTGGAATATATAGGTTTTTGTGTGTATCGTGGGTCCTGATTACTATGGTCCTCCGTAATAGAGGTAGCACTTTTTGTCGTTTTTGTTTCTGAATAACGGGGCTCCTTAACCCAAAATCGTCGGGGTGTCAATTCTTATTTTGCAATCTGAATTTGTGGTATACCTAGGCCATGGGTTAGTTCATCAGGTTGCACTTTTAGTTTACAAAAAAATCAGTTTGTGGGTGAAATACAGAGCTCCTTAAGTGAGGAGACTCAGAAAAAAAATGGTGCACCTCTATCGTAGCATGTGCCAATAAAAAAAATTACCTTGTTACATTTGTTTGGCGGCGCATGTGAAATCCTGTGCATGCTGCGGAAGGTTTTTCCTTAACGGAAATCATTAGGCCGGGTTTTGTTTCCTCAGTTCTGGTTAGAGTGGATATTGTTAGGCCTTGGGTCCACCGTGTAGAGTATCGCGGGGCTGTTCTTTCCCTGGCCACCCAGCTGGGAAGGATGTTTCGGTGGTCCTCTTTTGTAGCGTGATGGATCTAGGCGGGATTCCGGGTTAAGGCTTGGCGTGTAGGGAAACAGGAGCAGTGACGAGTCAACTCCGGAGAAACGTGCCTTCCTGCGTATAGCAGGAAGCAGCCTGTTCTCGTGGTTTCTGGCCCCTCTCCTGTTGCCCCATGCTCTCTCGTTTGCTAGTACGGCGTCAAGAAGAAGCTAGGGGATGCGAGAGCCCAGATGTACGACAGCCAGGCTGATATGGATGCTCACCGAGGTGGTAGTCTATGCGTGAACTCGACAAGCTTTGGCGTGTGGCAATGTTTGAGAGATGCCTTGTGAGCGGCACGTGTAATTAATGCTGCTCGAACCATACCGATAATCAATATTATACCAGCGGTCCGTAGAATGAGGCTACGAAGTCAGGGTTTACCCACAAGGCGAGAGGGCCTTCTCTACATTACGGGTGATGCGCGCCCAATTGACTCTGTAATAAACCCTCCGCTGTCAGTATCTCGTGCTGGCCCTGTCGATCGTAGTAATTTTGTCAGTGGAATGTGGTTGGTGGGGCCGATGTCCTTTGAGAAGGTCATGTCCCAGTCAATGTAGCAGTGTTGCTGGGCGTGACAGATGATGATCCTGTTGAGCTGGGTGCGCCTTCTGAATTGAGTGTCGGCGATCTTGGTGCACGTCCTGCGCTGGATGTACATCCCTCTTTGTCAGATGAAGTGGATGACGCAGAATAAGCCTTTGTTGCCTCTGGATCTTCGTCTGGCAAACTAAATACAGTGGGCACCCCGATGTAAGAGCGCACAAGATAAGAGCATTCGGGACTTAAGACCGGTAAAATCGGCATATCCCGCCAATACTAAAAGTTATAGTGTCCAAGAGTATCCCTGTGATATTTTTTTTCCTCTTGAAGAGCTTCTTCGTTCGTCTCGAGTAGTTTTCATGTCTAGTGTGTGGTGTTAATAGTGTGTTGGGCAATGTCTCAGTGGAAGTAACGTTATGACTTTCAGTGATCCTCCCCGTCTGTGGGTTGTGTTGCGGTAGGAGCGGCTGTCCTTCACGTATCCGATCATTAACCCCCGACGAGGTTTTTGCGCTAGCTTGTGTACATGTGTCTCTTTGTGCACGAACGCGCGAGCACCAAGCATGCGCAGTGATAAGCGGTCTAGATTCCTGCTGTACAGTTGAGAGTGGAGATATATTCCTCTAAGCACTCGATGCGGAGAACCATTGGCGATGTAGCTCGTTGTCTCGCAGATTTCATCCGCTTGGGAATTTGGGCATGCCGGTGTCGATTATTAATAGTGTGAAACGCACCATGTTCATGATGATTCTACCCTTGACGCATGCTACTATAGATGTGCACTATTTTTTTTCTAAGGCTCCTCACTTGAGGAGCTCTATGCCCCACCCCAAAACTGATCTGGAGAGAATTAAAAGCGCTCCCCGATGAAGCATCCCATTGCCTAGGTATACACCGCAACATTTTTGCGAAAAAAGAATGAGAGTTCCGACGGCTCTGGGTTAAGGAGCCCGATCATTCAGAAAATGATTGAGCAAAAGTTGCTACCTCTATCGCAACACGCCTCCCTTTCGTTTAGACATCCCGTTCTGCGGATGAATATTATTGGTGGGGCCCCCCGTGCTACGAGAGAGGTAGCACTTTTCGGCTTTTTTGTTTCTGAATGACGGCGCTCCTTAACCCAAAATCGTTGGAATGTCGTCCTTTTTTTCAATCTGATTTTTTTTTTGTATACCTAAGCCATGGGTTTGTTCATCGGGTTGCACTTTCAGTTTACTCAAAATCATTTTTTTGGGTGAGGTTTAGAGCTCCTTAAGTGAGGAGGAGCCTCAGAAAAACAATGATATCATTCACCTCTATATCGTAGCACGTGTCGGCCGCAAATTCTTGCTCTATGCCTGTATGTTTCCAGAAATACCTGAAGCACCCCGCAGTGAATTCTTCTCCTTTATCGCACCTTAACCGCTGTGTCCTCATCATCCCCATATGTATTACTACGTAGTCTCGAATGAAGTACGAGAGGATGCCGATCGCCTTATCCTTGGATCGAATGGGATGGACTGCTTTCCATCTATCTCGTGTGGTGATCGGTGAACTTGCTGGTGTTCTGTGGACTGTCCATGGCGTTTGGCTTGAAACTCCCGGCGAGGTCGGTGTAGACAAGTTCGAGTAGGGCGGTGGTGGTGTCCGTTGATGTTTTCGAGTGCTTGCCTTATGCGCTCTTTCCTAGAGCACAGGTCTCGCAAGGCGAGATTTTTCCATACGACGCGGCGTAATCATAGACCCTACTCGTAACCCAAACACTCGAGTAACTACTGTACAGTACTATGCGACAACAACTTCTCGACAGCTACTGCTACACTCTACTAGTAGTTTGGAGCTTTGCCGTGCGTAATGTTCGACGGACTGCGGATCGTATGCCTCGGTCTCCGAGCGACACCTGTACCTTCGAAACCCCAGAGTCCGGTTGGTCTCGTAGCGTCTTCATACTGCTGTCGGACCAAGGGTACGGTGTGGGGGGTGTACCCCCATCTCACTACCGAGTACCAGTATAAGCCACTGGCGGCGCGGGTGGCCTTGTGTCTCGCTCAAAATTGGACCTAAACAAGGTTGTATTGGAGCAGGGTGACAACAACTTTTGCGGTGGTGGTGGCACACATAGTGAAACCGAAAATCTTAAGATTTTGAATTGACAGGGTAGCCAATCGCGCGACCCCCAAACGTAATCCACTACGATATCACGTAGTGTGCATATTATATGGTACGACACCCACGAGGCAGTTACATAGCATCCCCTTTGGTGTCTTTGGAAGGAAGTGGCTACGCCAAAAAACAAATAAATCCATTCGAAGCTGTCATCAAATATGCAAGAAAGTACGCACAAGGTGCGGAAATCCGTCTCACAAGTGGTTCTTAGTAGGATGCAGCTCACCCTTCGTGCGACTCGCCGAACACTTCACGGAGCTTAGCGCTTGGTGCACGCGATGTCGGGCTGGTCGGTGAAAATCCGACATGCTCCGTTCCGACGTGGTAGTGATGCGAGGGTCTGTGGTCGTCATGCGACTACGGTTATGCATGAAATGAGCGCCCCCCCCCCCCCGCTACCGCACCTTAGCCTTGGTCCTCGTTCAGGTGTTCAAGGCGGCGATGCCATATGCGTTTGTGGCAAGGAGAGCTGATGGGGCTGAGTTAAATGTTTGCTTTGATTGGTAAAACTCCAGATCCAATGCGAACGGTTGTCCATCACGTCGTAGGGGAAAGTTGATGTTGCCGTTCTCAAGCCGGGCATTATCGGATATTATTGTTGTATCCTGATACGAAATCAACTCTACGCAGCGTCGTCGAACGCTTACGAAGAAACTCGACAAAACCAAGACAGCAGTTATCTGTACATAAAACGCAATGATGATATTGTTGGCGGTTGTTGTCGTTGTTGCTGTTGACGATGATGACAATAGTTATGTTGTGTAGGTCGCCGTTTTTGCTTTAAGATTGTTCGTTTTTTTTTCGGATTATTCGGTCATAGGTTGCTCGCTCGCTCGAACGATCGACCTCGTCGCTCGGTTGATAGTAGTTGGCGGCCTTGGGCCGCCATTGTCGCCGCCGTCGGTCGGTCGGTCGGTCGGTCGGTCGGTCGGTCGGTCGGTCGCGCCGTCGTCCTTGTTATACCGTAGAGAGTTCCTGAAGTCATTTGGGGCTTCAGAGGGGAATCACGACGAAAAATATGACAGTTGCAGCAAGCATCGGGACACACGAAGTACATGAAGCAACGCCGGCTACAGTAGTACTGGGATTGGGGATGGTAATTTTACTCCCCCAACTACATTACAAAGGAGTTACTCGTTCGACACACGCGCGACACGTGCAGCACACTGTCATCGTACCAGGTATATAATACTACTACTGTGCTACACCGGCCCATTTGTCATAAACAACCACACAACAAGGAGCTCGAGTGGAGATTTCCGGGAAAATAAGAAAAATAGGAAATTCGGGAGAAGTTATACTACTACTACTGTAGAATAGTGTGGAATACACCCTTTCTTAAATAAGAAATCTAGCCTGGGCCATAGATAGTAGTATTGATGACGCGTGCACTACGATAGAGGTATTAATAGCATCACTTTTGGACATTTTTTGTTTCTGAATAACGAGGCTCTTAACCCAAAATCGTCGGAATGTCATTCTTCTTTTGCAATCTGATTATTTTATTTACCTACAAGTACGAGGTACTACGTAGGCCATGGGTGTGGTTGGTCATCGGGGTGCACTTACTTTCAGTTTATACTCAAAATACGTTTTTGGGTGAGGTATAGAGGTCCTTAAGTGAGGAGATGAAGAAAAAAACATTGAGCGCCTTTACCGTGGCGTGTGTCTGATGATCCGGTTTATTATTAGAGGGCCGGCCTTGTCTCCAACTACGAGTGTGAGTGTGACACACTTGTGTGTATATATAAAACGGAGCGTGCGATGTTGGTATTATTATTGTTGTCGTTGTTGTTGATGATGATGGTGATGTAGTAGGTCGTCGTTTTCTTTTTTTGGATTGTCGGTTTCAAAAGATCTTGTTTGGATTCACTCGGTCGCTCGCTCAGTCGCTCGCTCGGTCGCTAGCCGCTCGGTTTATAGTAGTTGGCGGGCTTGGGCCGCCGTCGTCGCTCGCGCCGCCGGTCGGTCGGTCGGTCGCGCCGTCGCCTGCTATGTGCATCATACATGCACGCTGCTCCGCGCTCACGCTTCGTAACGAGAACAAATACGATGATTCTTTAAGAATGTTCTTCAATTTCTCCGTGTCATATCGGGAGATCTTGCCAGATTTTCCTCAAATAATTTTCCATAAAACTGTCTGTGCGCAGATTATTTGGTGTACAAAAACGTGCAAGATGGGAAGTTGTCGAAGAGTCCTAGGAGACCGGTCTTTTTTAACGCGTCAAGGCCTCTCTGTTTGGGTCTATAATATACTAGTTTAAGTGTGTGGCCGTCAGTCAAGGGGTCAAACCGCGGTCTCCTAGAATAGTTGATTCGAACAAGCTGCCATCCGGGGACATCGCACCTATACCACAGCACCCCAGAAACTCGAGAGGCTCGTCAACCCCCCAGAAAGAGCGACACGTACTCGTGCATCGTACACAACCAGACAGTGCTGTGTTGTACACCCCCCTTACTGTGCACTGCTCCACTGCTACTGCTGTACACTCGCACGAGCACATCTCGCCAAAATTGTTATGGCCGAGTCTGCCACCGACACGAAGAAGAAGGAGCTTGAGTCCCGCCAACCGGACAACAACACCACCACTGTCACCGCTACCACCACCACCGCTAACGATTACTACAGCAGGAATAATCCGGTCGAGACCATGGCGGTTCAAGTGCCTGTTGGTCCTGATGGGCACAGCGTGGCCCAACAAGCACCAGGCCTGGTGGTTGTTCACGAGCACGTGGTGGTGAACCACCCTGCCAGAGACTACAGCGATGGGCAATGCTGCTACACGGTGAGTGCTGAGTGTTCTTTTTTTTAACAAATCTCCTTTACTGCTACAGAGTAGAGGTCCCTCTATACCGCCGGTTGAGTAGTGCAGATTGCCCGATATAGTGCCTCTGTGTGTTCTTCACAAATTAAAATACAGATCGTACGTTCGTACATATCATGCGCGTGTGTGTGTTCTTCACATTAAAACTGATATTTCCACCCACCATCTACATCCAGCACAACCGGTGTCCGTGCCAATGCCTCCTAGAGAGACGAGCTCTGTGGTCACAAACTATGAGGCAGAAATGCCTGTGAAATCGCTTGGCACAGATGAGAACCATCAGTAGTGGCAGCATGCGGAGTAGTGCCGGTTGCCGATATAGTGCCGGTGTTTCCGGCTGGCACATACCGGCGCTATACTAGAGGACCACTGCTGACGCGTACGAACGGGTATCGTAGGGTTTGTGACCGCAGGGCTTGTATCTCTCGCAGGTGAAGAACCGGCACGGGCACTGGATGCGCTAGATATCGATGCGCAGAAAGAACACACATATGTACGTACTCGCAGTATGATACATGGGCGTAAAGCTCGGCATCGTTGGTTGCTGTCTGCTGTCTGTTCTCCTAAAAAAACTCGACTCCATGTGATACGATACAATACAGCTACTTTTACCGAGCCTATGACCCTTGCTGGAAAATACTACGAGTATGTACCTAGACTAGTTGTGACCACTACTACTGGCAATACATACCGTGCCGACAACCACAGGGCACAGCCCCCCCCCCCCGGCCGCTGGTGGGGCAA